>JAJJMB010014260.1:6988052-7082618 GCA_023531105.1 Papaver atlanticum | reverse complement strand
AGGTTGCAAACAATTCACAACTGTCATAATCTGTTGCGATCTTTCAGCTCGCAACAGCTTAAAACAATTGCGTCCTTCCAATTCGCAACAGTTTGAAACAGTTGCGAACTTTTGACGTTGCAACAGTTCCAAACTGTTGCGACTGAAAATTTGCAACGGCAATGTAGCCGTTGCGAAATATTACAACATCGACTTTCGTAACAGAGCTAAACTGTTGCGACCCCATTTTGCAACTGCCAGTTACCGTTACTGATGTAATTTTAAAGTGGTAAGTAAGGTTGTCGTTCACTCGGACTTCTGTAGACTCGATTTCAGACTCAAAAATAGAAAAAAAAAACTAAAAACTTTGAAAATATGTTCACAAGGTTGTCACAATATCGAGAGGTACTGAGACTCAGGATTCCACCAAATTTCATTCATGTGATTCAAATAATAATTCCATGCAATTATAGCTCAAATATTAAAAATATGGACTCTTATTCTTTGCCAAAAGTAGATTTTTGAAAAGCAATGACTGTAAATCAAAAGCATGATGTATCAAAAATACATTGACCAAGCATACATCATCAAACGAAATCACACCCATTCAATAAAAATCATAAATCAATTAAAAATCAATGTAAATAGTCATAAAAGAATTATTAGAATTACCACATGCGTGAAATAAGGCTTCCTCCGTCATCCCAGTATTGGGGTTTAGCTCCTCATGGTAAAAACATGCTCAAAAGATTGATTCATGGCTAAAAAAGTTTTTTTATTGAAGAGAAATAATAATACAGCGAATCTGCAACGCTTTTCTGGCGTTACAGAAATCACCGTTACAATGAAGTGTTGTTAATAAACGATAAATCGGTTCTGCTGTTGAAGAACGACACTCGTCTGCGACTTTTCCGTGTGGGTCAATGTTCTTCGTGTTCTTCAGCAGCAGAAGCAGCAGCAGAACCCGGTTTCCTGCACCTTTGATTTCTCGGCTTTGTGGTGTTCTAAACTTCCCCTAACTTTCGACACCCCTTATATATGACCCAACCAATCTATTTATATCAAAAAGAGCGATTAAATCTCTCCAAAATCTCTTCCTTTCTCTTCACGGCAAAGTTGCGGAAATTTCTTGTTTTAGAATTTATACGCGTTTCTGAGCTTTCCTTTTGATTCTAAACTCTTCCTTAGATAGATACCAATCTTTGGGAAGGTTTATAGCACTTTAATCTCTCTAAAATTTCCTAAAACAGGTCACACACGTGACTTTCCATATTTTGCTGTTGAGATAAAAATCCGTCGATTGAACCCAGTTTAATTGATTTCAACACCCATATTAGATTCCTAGACCCATAAGGAGTCTATCCTATGAAAATCAGAGGTTTAATCGTCTTCAAACTCCTCCAAATCATGATCACCAAAACTGCCATAAACATGCTTTATGTTTTCCCGCCATATTTCTTTTTGAATTTAAGAAGATTACCTCCCCCTATCCAGTCCCGGTCTGTGTTTAGTAGCTTCATGGAAATGGGTTACCCCTTATCCAAAGTGAGAGCATGAATAACAAATGTTCTCCCAGGTGTCTTTAACAACTTTTCGAGCCAATTTCGCCGCAAAAGCTTATTTCTCCAAAAACACCTACAAAGAGATAAAATACCAAAATAAGTATAAAAATGGGTACTAACAATATACACAATAGAGATGAAAAAATACACATAAATGCGTCTATCAGTTGCTAATCGCTAAATTTGGTGTAGTGAAATATCAACCGTAAATGGTGCATGAGGGTCTCTCTGCACATCTTGCCACTTGGTAACTTGTTGGCGCTACCCCATTCGTATATATCTTGAGATGGGGCAAGAAACAGTTTGATTTGTTTGTACTTTGGTTAATGTTTTATTTTGTCCTCCTCAGGATAATTGTGAAATAGCTTTCTACTGCATCGTCTTTTCACACGATTGTGTGCTTTCGCGAGGTGCATAACCTTGGTGTTTGATCGCTTAAGAAATCCTACATTTCCTTTGTGGGTCGCGGTTCAAAAACGGGTCCAAGCCCATTTGTGGGTATATAAAAGAAGCGTACGCGTACCTTCTTCTTCCTCCCATCTTGTCCGCGTACGTGAACGTTCTAGGGTTCATGTGCTTTCTCCATTAATCATCCTTGGAGATCAAAACGTAAAAAGGGGTTTTCAAGAAACATATCAAGTAAGTCATCTCTTCCACTAATCTCTTTATTTCTAGATCTCTTGAAGAATTTTAAGGTTTCAAAAGAGGGTTTAAAAAACTTGGGTTCTTCATCTTCTTCTAGCATGAACTTACCAATAGATCAAAGTTCTATTAGAATTAGATTTGTCAATGATTCTTGTGGGAAGTTTTTTGAAAGGATTTCATCTAATGGGTTTATTCTAGAAAAGAAGTTGGATTTTACTAGCGGGCATAGAGAGGATTTGATTTGTTTTGAAAAATTCAATCTTGGAAATATCTTTGATGGTCTTGGTGAAGGTTTTGACACTCTTACAAGAATCTTCTAAGCTAACATCTACGATGTTAATTGTGATGGCATGGAATTCAAGACCATGGTAAATAGACAAAGGATTCATGTAAATAGAGAGTTAATTTCAAAGATTACTAAAATTCCCTTAGGGAGTTTTCGTCTAACAAGACCTAGTCATGAAAGACCTTGTTATGAAACCATTTCTCTTGGTCTCTGTGGTATGAGTGTTGATTGGAATATGGGAAAATTTCCCACCAATAATCTTAGCCTCTCCTTGATGTCCTTTGGTAAACTTGGTATATCTAATCTTTGTCCCTCCATGTTTGAGAATTCTCGTTGGAGCCGTGAGTTTGCGGAGTTGGTCTATTTCCTTGTGTTGGAAACTTAAAGTCTCGACATTTGTGGGTTTATCATATATCAAATGTTGTCAATGACGTCTTCTAACAAGAAGTTAGGCTATCCTTTCTTGATCGAGCGAATTTGTCGCAATTTCTCTATAGCTCCGATTGGCAACTCCATTGGAACTCCCAAGCTTGTTCGTCCATGTACTTTCAAACATATGAAGGAGAATGCTTGCAAAAGACAAAGATGTGACACCCTTGATGGCTCATGTGATTCCTCCATGAATCTTCTTCATCAAATTCTCAAAGGTGTTTGTAAGATTAATGCCAAGGTAAAGTGTGTGCAAGAATAATTACTTGTGATTGCTTCTACGTTTCCATAAATCAAGGATGACATGGATAAGATTCAAGCCACTCTGATGGTCTCCGATGATGAAGATGATGATTAGTTTTTTTTTTTCGTGCTTTATCATTCTTGTTTTTAGTACTTGTCGAGTTCTTATTTTGTCTAGGAAACTTCTTATGAGAATTTATTCTTGTGTTTTTAAGAAGGATATATAACTAGGGTTTGGAATAGCCATTATTATGAGTACACATAACTATTTCCAACGATTTTCATCTTGCAATGTTTTTAGATTTATTTATTTAAATTCTAAAGTTTATTTGGAATATGATTTTGCAGTATTAATCTTTATGGTTTTATATATTGCAACTTATTATGGGATATGTATGTTTGTGTCCGTGAACCTTGATTGTCCCATACGTTGTCAAAAGTTAAGTCTTTCATATGTCGGTATGCAAGTATTGATAAAAGATTGAATGAACTTTTGACAAACAAAAGTTAAGCCTATTATGTCATTATGCAAATATTGATGGGAGATAGGATGAACTTTTGTGTACAAAGATTATGTCTATTACGTCATTGTGCAAATAATGATAAAGAATAGAATGAATCTTTGTTTATTCCGCAGTATTGATCTTACCTGATCCATATTTTATGTAAAATACTGTGCGGCTCCGTAAGTTTTCCTATGTGAGTATTTCCGATTAAATAAATCATGGGATCTCTTGTGGTTAATTTAGTTGAGTTTTTTGGATACAAATTCATATTCTTATGTGATTTGTTAATGTCCAAAGAAATCCTTCTTTTCTTGAGAAAGTAAGGTCGCTCTTGTTGTTCTTTCGGGAATGACATTTTATGGGGAAGAGTACTTAATTGAACTTGTGCTTAATTGACAAATCTTTGTGGGGAGTGTGGCTGTGGAATATTACAGGGGTTATCTTGTATCTTTATAAACTCCTTGATAAATGCATTTAGTTTCGACTATATGATTGCATCTAAAAAAGTTGATATGTACTTCTCTTTTGGTCATGAAGTATCTCTATGGAAATTTCATGAGGATCCCACTAATTTTCGTACCTTTGCCAATTTTATTGACAAAAAGGGGGGGAATTAATGTGTAGTTCACACTACAAATACATATGGTTTTCGGATCATTATGTAAGGGGGAGTGGTTTTCATGTGAGATGAAGTATTGACTAAGGGGGAGTGATACATATCACCATAGTATTATTGTCAAAGTTGTGATACAATTGAACTTTGATGCTGTGTAATAATACTATGACACTGTATAACAATGATTGAGAGCTATTGTTTTCTCATTGTTATGGCTACGGATCTTCAACAACGATGATGCTGAATTGAACATCTTTAGAATCATTGGAGTACTTGGAAGTGACGAAGATTTCGAGTAATGTTGAAGAACCAAGTAGATCAAGCATTTGGATGAGAAGCTACAAAGTTTATTTATTTTATATTCCATATGTATTGATAGTTTTGTCACAAAAATTGACAAAGGGGGAGATTGTTAGAGCACTGCTTGGTTGAACTTGCAAGCGTTGCTATCTCAATCTTGTTTGTGAAGTTTAGTTTCCAAAACTATAAGTCTTGATTTCTAGTCTACTTATAGCTAAGTCTCGGACTAGGATAGTAAGTGTAGTTGAGCTCTAGACTCCACGGCGTTCATCATATGAAGACGAAGAACTACTCAAGGAACTTGTGGAACTTCATCAACAAAAGGTATGTGGAGACTTGAACTTATCTATCACTCAAAAGTCTATCTATTCTATCTCCTATTTTGAGACAAAAGTCGTATTTCTATATAGACTTCGATTATACACATTTGCTATTTCGAGCCGAGTTTATCTCGCTTATCCATTTCTTGAAATATGTGTTGGTAAGCTTTCGCTTTGGCCAAGTTCATCTTTACTAGTGACGAAAGTCATGTTGATTATTTCAATAACTTGAAAATCGCTTTGATGAAAAATAGTTTGTGAATAACAACTATATAGCATCCTCTAAGAAAGTTTCAATGATTGAAATAAGAGTTTAGAACATGTAACCATCTTTGGATATAAACATGGTGTGTTCTCACATTTGTGTAAAATTCAAAAACCGGGAACCCAAAGTATGCGTACCCGTACGCGTACTGGCGGTTGTTGGAAATCCGGGTGAGTATGCGTACCCGTACGCATACTGGCGGAAAGTTCACGTCCGTGAATTTCTACTGGAGTTTGAAAGTGAAAAACAAACTCAATCCGGTTACTTAAGTACGCGTACCCGTATGCATACTTAAGTAGGTTACTTTCTAAAATCAGTTTGTTCATAAACTAAAACATTTATATATTAAGGAATGCAATCTTTGAAAACCGTGACTATAATGTTCATGAATCGATTCGAGTGAATCAAAACCGATTTTGCTTCGATTGTGTCTTGTATACTTCTATAAGATCTAAGAAAGTGAACAACTCTCTAACTAGTTCATTTGAACTAGTTATGGTGAAGATGAATAAGGTTGATATGAAAGTGCTCATATGGCTAACCAGTGGTTAACTATTGTTGAACCAACTAAGTGTACACGTTTAGGTACGGTTACTCAAACCTAAATGAAGTTACATTTCATTTGTGTATAACAAGCTAAGTTCGATCTAACGGTTGAAAGATATTAGCTTGAATCTAATCACGTTTTCATCTAACGGTGAATATTGAATGCTTTGTTACCAAGGTAACTTAGATTGCAAACCCTGATTTGGAGACTATATAAAGGAGAACTCTAGCAACTGGGAAACCTAATCCCCACACCTCATGTGTGATACTAGTTGTATAAGCTAGAGTCGATTCTCCTTTAACCTTAGGTTTTTCACGAAACCCTGTAGGTTAACGACTTAAAGACTTCATTGGGATTGTGAAGCCAGACCCAACTATTTTCTCTGTAGTTGCGTGATCTGATCTTGTTGTTTCTATAGTGATTAAGTACAATCGTAAGATTGGCTTGAGATTTATATCTCCGATAGGAAAGATAGAAAAGTAGTCACAAACACCTTCGTCTCATCGTTTGTGATTCCATAATATCTTCTTTCGTTAATCGATTAAGACTATTATGAGGTGATTGATAATTCTAGGCTGTTCTTCGGGAATATAAGTCCGGGTTATCAATTGGTTCCTGTTCACCTTGATTTATCAAAAGACAGAACAAAAACTCATAGGTATATCTGTGGGAGACAGATTTATCTATTCAATAGACTTTTTTTGTGTGATACAGATTTGTTTATCAAGTCTTCGACTTTGGGTCGTAGCAACTCTTAGTTGTGGGTGAGATCAGCTAAGGGAATCAACTGCGTAGTATCTTGCTGGGATCAGAGACGTAAGGAACACGACTGTACCTTTAATCAGTGTGAGATTGATTAGGGTTCAACTACATTCCAAACCGAAGTTAGCTTTGTAGTAGGCTAGTGTCTGTAGCGGCATAATATAGTGTGGTGTTCAAATCTGGACTAGGTCCCGGGGTTTTTCTGTATTTGCGGTTTCCTTGTTAACAAAACTTTTGGTGTCTGTGTTATTTCTTTTCCGCGTTATATTTTGTTATATAATTGAAATATCATAGGTTGTGCGTTGAATCGATCAATTGGAAAATCCAACCTTTGGTTGTTGATTGAAATTGATTGATCCTTGAAAATTGGTCTTTGGTACCGTTCAAGTTATCTCTCTTATATTCAATCGGGCTCACAAATTGTTATTTGTTTGATTGCGGATTGAATTGAGAGATTGAGATATAACTCTTTGATATACTTTTTATAAGATTGAGTCTAACTGTCTAGTTGATTCTCTTGTAAGTATATTGGAGTTAGTCCATACAGATTGCTAATCGAAATATTGGGTGAGGTTGTTAGACCCCTGCTTTTTCAGATAAAACTCATCTGATGACTACTCGTATGTCCACTACTTTTAAGAATCTTTTAATTATTCATGCGTGCATGGACTTCCATTAAAGGTATTAGCTAATCAAAGGAAAGAACCCAAATTTATAGAAAAGGGTCTCAAGCAAAAGTAGTATAGTATCTTAAAGTATGAAGGCTAGCATGATCTATTTCTCCAAGGCGCGTTGAACCATTTAGAAAGGTTCCCGGACCAAAGATAAAGGAAATCCTTAGATCTCTCACAAAGGCTAAACCTGGATTGTCAAGAACTTCAAGGTCAAGATAAGGTAGTTTCCAGTAAAGTATGCAAGGGTTACGACTAAGTGATCTAAACCCTCTCATGAAGTATAGGAGTGAACATTTTTAGGTATTCCTTCTTAAATTTAGAGCATTGAAAGCAGCGCAGGATATAACATATGTAAGAATTAAGTCTGAAGTACTTCACATTATAGGTCAGATTTCCCCGAGTCTCAGTAGTCTGATATATAAAAGTCGTGATACTTAAGCAAAATGAGGAATAAAATATATTCACAGTTTTAGCAAGATCGGGGTGTACAAGCGGCAAAGACTAAGCTTGAAAGCATTAGTCGCGAACATAACAAGCCTCAATGCAAACCAGGGTTTACAAACATCTAAAAGTGATCCCTCCATTTCCTTCTTTGACACTTGGTTCCTTTGTTTCTATAAAAGAGTTCTCTTGGAGGGCAACTCCTTAATTTCATTGTCTTTCTCTCTCTATACATAATTTTTTGCTAAGTCCAAATCGACAAAAAGACAGAAATTACAAGGAGTGTCCACAAGGAGCCCATGGGCCAAAAAGAAAACTAAAAAACTATTTAAAACGATAGTGATTCCAGGCCCTTCAACAAACTTCCCTTAGTATCCTAAGTAAAAAGAAAAAAGAGTTACTTTGGACTCTCAGGTCAGGTGTTTAAAATGATTTCTCCTATGGTAAAAATTCAATGACTAATTTCAAATAACAATTAGCATAGACAAGCATTAACTTTATCACAAGCAATACTCCTTGGGAACAATATTTCAAGTAAATTGTTAAATGTTAATTCTTGCCAGTTTTCCTATCTGGGTAAAAATGATCTTGTCAGCTTGTTCTATTACTGTTGGAATTCCTAATTGAAATAGACATGAATCAGTTTTGTTTAATGAAGATTCTGTAGAAGGTTTTGTTTCCATTCCATTGTGTTGATTTTAAGTCCCCAAAATCCACTGTGTTTGTTTGGATAAGTTACCTAATAGAGTAAAGGCAAAATGCATAAGTATGTCCTATTATCTTTACTACAAATAGAGACCCACCCCCTCCCTACCCTTCATTATCTCACACCCCCCATCTCTCTCTCTCTCTCTCTCTGGTAGAACCATACTGCATGTAAATGTAAAGATGGGCTAAGCTAGATAGGTAACTAATTAATGGCGTTATTAAAGAAAATAAATCATTTTTCTTTATCAATAAAGAGAAATGTTTGAGTGAGTTGGGACTTGGATACTGCTAATAAATGGTGCTATTAATGAAAAATCTTCTTTCATCTTAATTTCATGTACAAGAAGAGATTTGCATGAGTTGGAACTTCAAATACTTGATTTATTTCCTTTTCTGAAAGAGAAAAAAAGAATCCATAACTACTGGTATATTTCTTGTTTCTTCAAATTTGGGGGTCTTCGTTTTGTGTTACAGGTATGTAACCAAAATTTTAACAGCTATACTAGAGAGGAGCCAGTATTAGGGTTTATAGTTGGGTGCTAAGTTCTTGAGTAGTAGTACCAACTACATAATTATCTTCTTTTGATTGGGAGAAAATGATGAAGAGTTGGGTGTTATTAGGATTCTGGGTTCTGGTTGTTATTATAAGTGTTGGATATTGGCGGTGGAGGAAATACAGTAGCAAAAGGATGAAGAAAAAAGAAAAACAGCAAGGAGAGATTAACAGTCATGGTGATGATGGTGGTGGTACGATTCCAAAGGGAAGTTCAGGATGGCCGTTCATAGGAGAAACTCTTGACTTCATTTCTTGTGGTTATACTTCTAGACCTGTTAGCTTCATGGACAAACGCGTACCCTTGTAAGTCATTCATTATTATTCATTCCTCTCTAGTTTTTCTTTTTTTTATCTTCCTCTTCCTCTTTTAATTCATTGTTTTGCATCTTTTAAGTTATGGCCGGAATATCACTGTCTTTGTTAGAACATACTAGTTTACACGGCGAGTTATCCCGGTGTCAATAAAACACCTTTAGGATGATCATGGTTAGGCACGCGTTTCTTAGAATTTCCGAGTAATTAATCCAGGTTTCTTAGATTGGTTTGATTATTAAATGCATAATCCTAATTACTAGAATCATTAAGAATTAGTGGTTAGGTAGTCATTTTGTTTAATTAACCAGCTAATGGCCACCAAATAATTATTAGTATTTTTCTATCTTTTTCACTGTGCTTTTTCATTCCAATGCTATTTTTATCACAAGATGATAAAATTGCTGATGAATTAATAGGAGAATTTTTTTTTTGGAAAAAAACAACAAGAAAGCTAACAATAGGAGTGCAGTTATTTCTCTGCAATCCTAGAAAAGTAGATACACTAGACCTAATATTACTTCTTCAGGCATAGATCACTGTCTCTTAACTGATGAGTCTCCTTCTGATATGACCTAACTTTCTCTTCTTATCTTTCATTTTTTTTTCAACAACAAGAAAAAAAAACAAAAAATTATGAAAAGAGAAGTCGTTCTGACTCCTTTATGCTTCCAAACTGCAGTTGTTGTTGTTTACTACAACTTTTATACATGGCATAGGTCATGTATATCCTCTCACTACAATCATTTCACACAACATGCCAACATGGGGGTCCTTGATTCATTCATTTCATGGAATCTGTTAAAAATCTTAGTAATTTTATTGATTAGTTTCTTAATTTTCCGTAAATCTAATTTTTCAGGTATGGAAAAGTATTCAAGTCACATCTTTTGGGTAGACCTATAATTGTATCAACAGACCCTGATGTGAACAAAGTTGTTTTACAGAACATAAATGGAAATACATTTGTTCCTTATTATCCGAAATCCATTACAGAATTGTTTGGTAAATCTTCGATATTGCAAATGAATGGTATTCTTCAGAGAAGAGTGCATGGGTTGATTGGTGGTTTTCTTAAATCTCTTCAGCTTAAAGCTAGAATTACAAAAGAAATTGAGAATTTTGTTGATCTTACCATGAATACTTGGACAAATAATCGAACTATTTACATCCAAGAAGAAACCAAAAATGTGAGTAAATATACATCATTCTATGCTTCATTTTTACCATGACAAATTATTTTCTC
The DNA here is from genome assembly GCA_023531105.1 of Papaver atlanticum. Lineage (NCBI taxonomy): Eukaryota > Viridiplantae > Streptophyta > Magnoliopsida > Ranunculales > Papaveraceae > Papaver > Papaver atlanticum. The sequence continues at coordinate 7,072,221 of JAJJMB010014260.1, read as the reverse complement.
GACTTAATTTAGTGGTCGAGTCAGAAGTTAATTTGGTGACACAATTTCTTGTGCGACCCTTCTGGCAGTCATTAAAAAAAGTAGTGATGATTCTGATGGATTCTATTGAAGTTTTTGCTTGTGTCTTTTTCTTAACAGATTACATTTCCGGTACTGGTTAGGGTTTTGATGAGTGTAAATCCAGGGAAAGATATGGAGTTTCTGAGAAAAGAATTTGGAGAATTCATTAAAGGCTTGGTTTGTTTACCTATTAAACTTCCAGGCACCAGGCTATACAAATCTTTGAAGGTAATCTAACAAAAACATCTACTTCTAGTTTTGATTTACAAAAATGATATCAAGAATGCTCCAAATAGATTACAATGCATGCTGTTTTGCATGTTTATGTCTTGTAGGCTAAGGAGAGGTTGATGAAAATGGTGAAAGAAGTACTTGAGAAGAAGAAAATGAAAATGGAGACAAACAGAGATGAAGATGAGGGTTTTGTTGTAGCGGATGCTGCAGACGCTTTGCTGCTTGATTCAGGAGAATCTAATGATATGCAGAGACTGCCGCTGGATTTCATAAAGGGTAATCTAATTGAGATGATGATCCCTGGTGAAGACTCTGTCCCTATGGTTATGACACTTGCCGTTAAATATCTCAGCCACAATCAACTCGCTCTACAACAACTAAAGGTCAGTTTTACACCTACAAATTTTAATCTGATTCTTATTTGCGCAGTGGGCCCCGCATTTCGGATTTACTATTTGGAGAGGGTGGCCACAGGGTAATTGTTTGACTTTGGGTAAATTCTTGCATGGAAATAGTCGAGCATGCGCACGAGTGCAAACGTAACGGAATTTCGGAGATACGGAAATGATGTCGTCAGGACCCCACAGTAAAGAAAAATGTCCTTTTCGGTTTTTACATTTTGGTCCAAACTTTAGTACTACCCAGTTTCTAAATAATAGGCTGGGTCTGTGTATAAACGGAGGGAGTACGACTTTTTATTACGCCTGTCTTCTTGTTCTTATGTAATCTCAGGACCACGTACGTCGTACACCTCATCCCATTATGATGAATGATAGTACTAGTGGATGCTAGTTGACCGTTAGATCAGATAATCAACAACCCTAATTATTTGTAGTTATGGTGATAATTATGACTAGTAGCTAAGAAAAGATGGTCCATTAAGTGGGGACGAACGTCAGTAATATCTAGTGAGGCCCATCTTATATCACGGTGTCATTCTAGTGTACCCTTGTAATTACTAATTAGTCTCCCACGACAACTTTGTCCCCTAATAAACACCGAGTAAAAGTTGTTGTGGTAATTAGTCACTGGTATCATCAGCGAATGAATTTACCATTGTAATAAGATTTTCGTTAATGATTTTTGAGTTCAGGCAGATAATCCAATGACTTTACCATCATACTGTAATGTTGTCAACATTAGTGTCAAAAGTTAATTACAATGCTTTTGAGGTGAATCTTTTAACTATCTATAGTATTTGTATCGACAATATTGACGTTCGAGGATGTGCATGATTTTTATGTAGGAGGAAAATATGGAGTTAAAGAAGCAAAAGGCTAATCTTGGTGAAGATTACGTTTGGACAGATTACATGTCACTGCCATTCACTCAAAATGTGAGTTCTAAATTGGAAGAAAATTGGAAGACAATATCGTTTTAAAGTAGCTTAACTTTTATATTTATGTTGGATCTAAATTATTATTACAGGTGATTAGTGAAACTTTGAGAATGGCAAACATAATCAATGGGGTATGGAGAAAAGCTCTCAAGGATGTTCAAATCAAAGGTAAAAAATAACACTATTATTTTACAGATCAAAGGAATTTAATCATTAATTAATTATCTACTGATTTGCAGGTTACTTGATACCTAAGGGTTGGTGTGTGTTAGCTTCTTTTAGTTCAGTTCACATGGATGAAGAGAATTATGACAACCCTTACGAATTTGATCCTTGGAGGTGGCAGCAACAGGTATGTTAATTCACATCTGTTTAGATGATTATGTTTGGTTAATTAAATTCAAAAGAAGTCGACTAATCAATATTCCAATGTGCTTGGTACTTTTTGAACATGTATACTAATCATTTGCTCAGAGCTAAAGTAACATAAATGTGGATAATATATATGGCTGAATCAAATTATATTGGCTTAATCAATTCTTGTTAGCATTCCAATTCCAACACTTACGTGAGGTGCTTTGGTCAAAAAAGTCACCAAAAAGAGTAAAGCAGCCGCTTCATATTCAAAAAGCCACTACTACTAGGTAGTCGCCACTCAGTAGTACTAGTTGCAGTCGGATTTGGATTCCAATGATGAATCCTATGCGCTTTATTCCTACTTTCTGGGTTTAGGCACCACCAATTATGCAAGTAAAATGCGGGTTCGTGTGAAAACCCATTTCTGCATTAGCACACTACTGTCAATTGTTACTGCATGGGACCGCAAATGCATCTCCGGATTGATCCAAACTGAAGTCTAAAACCTTGTTTGCGAATCAGATAGCAGTCCATTTTTTTAATGGCTGACTTATCTCATGCATTTGATTCGGAAATATTTGAGTCGAGTAAACGTTTTATTTGGATTTAATGTAAACGGTTTTCTCTTGGAAATTATTCACAGAATAAACAAGGAAGAAGTGGCAACTGTTTTACACCATTTGGAGGAGGTCATCGACTTTGTCCGGGGCTCGAATTCTCAAGACTAGAAATTGCAATCTTTCTACATCATCTTGTAACTCGTTTCAGGTACCCTAAATTACTATACTACTCCCTTGCTAAAGAAAAAAAAGAAAAACGTATAATTCAAACTCCTCCTGAATGACATCAATTTCCTGAATGGCCTTGTATCTTAACTGTAATATGTAATATCGGATTTTGTTACTGCAGATGGGTGATTGACGAGGAAGATTATATCGTCAACTTTCCAACTGTGAAGATGAGGCGAAAACTACCAATCACTGTCACACCATTATAGTTATACATGGTCACCTGATGCAGAGGGTATGGTATATGTATGGGTCGAGTGTGTTTTTTTGGAGACATAATGGGTTCAGTTTTATCTAATCATTATTAGCATAGGCCCAGTTTCCATCGTTCAAAAAACATGTCATGTAAAAGTCTGTAAGAAAAGACTGAAATGATCAACATCTAAAACAGACAGCCATTTCTATAAATAAAAAGTGGACTCACCCATGAATGAATGAATGAATGGGATTGATCATCAAAGGGGTGTTGATAAGGGTGGGTCTCCATTGTTGCTTTCTAAATTGACATGATCCAAGGGGCGCACATAGCATGGCATTTTTAGCTGCGATTTTCCTACCACCAACTGATGCGACGTTTTTCAGCTTATTGGCACGGTTGGAATCTTCTGTAACAGCACTGAAAAGGGATCACAATTAAGCAACAATGGAACTAGAATATGACCCATGCCGTCACACCGTTGCAGTTAAAGCAGGGTGTGCTCCTTATCTAAATTTCCCCATTATTAAAAATTGGGTCATAATAGAGGATGAAAAAACATATAAGAATGGTGTGCTCCCGACTTTAAAGATCTTTCGATTCTTTTAGACAATAATTCGATCTTTCCCAATATAGATTGGCGAGTACAACATGTTAATGAATTTATGCCTTCAGGATTCAATGAAGCCTAACACCGTAATCGAATTCAAGGATTGTACTTTTTTGACCCTGTCAAGAACACATCGTTTAAGATCATGATGATGCCATTAGAGGAGAAGAAAACTATTAGTTTTGATGATTTTTTCAAAGAAACAAACACCAGTACTTATAGGGGTTGCATGTCTATTGGAGATATCTTTTCATCTCCAACAAACACCTTCAAGAGGCAACAATGTTGCTATTGGAAAGAGACACGTCCATTCAAATTTCAATGAAATTTGAACTAGATTTCCAAACTAAATTTCAATGAAATAAAACCAGCCCCAGTCGTAGCCGCAAACAAAATGCATATGAAAATATTCAACACCAACTCCTAACCTTTTTTGTTCTTCGGTCTTCTTTTACCGTGAATGGACTCATCATTTGGAAGTGTCCAAATTAAAGTCATAAGTGTTCTTACCCGATCCATCATTCACTGTGAACAAAGTATCTTAGTGGATAATATGCAAACGGCTATCCCCATAGCAGGGCAGAGTTAAAAATCTTGTTATAGGGATGAAAGTCTAGCTAGGGGCTGCAATTAAGCATAAACGGGTTGGGGTCTCAATTTCTTTAAAAAAAAATCAGGCTTGTAGCCGGTTGAGTTGAGTGTGCAGCATAGCCGAGCTTCTTCCTGCCTCATAATTCTTGCCAGTAACTTTGTTATTCATACGACTATATTGTTGGAATTTTGAGTCAAAAATTATTTGTGGGTGAAAATTGTTTTAAGATTTAAACTCCAAGAGGTGTGTTTGGGTTATGCCTCTTCATCTATTAGACACTTAGTGAATAGGTGTCACAGAGAGTCACCATCGGATATGGGATGTTACTTATTGTAGATGGGGAATGTCATGTCCCAGCTAAGGGCTACCTACTTCTGGGTGCCTTAATAACTGTATTTCATTTTCTACTTTTGTTATTTACCGTTAAGTACCGCTGGTAGTTATTAAGTGGTGTCTGTGAGGATGGCGCGTGTGCCAATCCTGTCTTATATTTATATTCCCTTCTCTGTTGTTTGGACTGCCATCGAATTATTGAATCTAAAACCCTATTTTCCTTTTTATCTCTGAGTGTGACGATTTGAGCTGTTCTTGAGACCAATCTGTAGTGTAGATCACTACAATTGGTATCAGAGCACTCGATCTGAGTGACCTGTTACGATGGTGAACCAAAAGGACTTTGATGATCTTAGTAAGAAGATTACAGCTCTCATCAAAAGCCAGGAGGAAACACAGGATAGAACAGCTGCGCAAATCAAAAGACAAGAAGAAATTCAGGTAAAGAACTCTTCTGACATAGCTCAACTGGTGAAAAACCGTGAGTGGTATTGGAGCTATTATAACTCAGGAAGTAGATAAGGCTATGAAGAAGGCTGGACCGGAGGCGGAATCTGTTGTTCAACCCTCAGAATCGAATTCTAATGGTAGATCTAATATATGAGGTAATCATAATAACTCTTACTTCTCCAATCAATTTTATCATCATCATAAACCGAATGTTGATTTTCCAAGATTTGGAGGGTCTAATCCTAGATCTTGGATAAGGAAATGTAAAAAATACTTTCAACTCCATCCGATGGATGAAGAACAAAAGGTACACATGGCTTCCCTGTACCTGGAAGATAAAGTTGATGTTTGGTTCCAAGACTATCAAGAAGGTAAGGAGGACATAATATGGGAAGAATTCATTCTGGATATCACCTCTAGGTTCCAGGAGTTGGGTCATGATGACATTGTGGGTGAGTTCAACAAATTAAGCCAAACCGGTACAATGCTGGAGTATCAAGAAATATTTGAGGTGTAATACCCTGTATTTTTAATTAACGTTTCGGGTTGTGTTGTATCCAATTTAGCTAACCATGTGGTATAGGTTGTTTCCTTTGCCTTAGCCTAGCTGGGTTGTTTGAACTAGAAAAGACTACAAGTTATGGTGGAAATAGAGTCACCTAATATATTTTATTAAGTAAATAAAATGAATAGAAAATGGGAAGTTAATTAATATAATAAATAAAATAATAAAATGTTGAGTATTATAAGTTCATATTAAATTTTTGGAGAGAGAATTTGGAGATTAGAAAACCAAAAGGCTAGAGATACGTGGAGGAGAAAGCTATGGAGAGGAAGAAGATAAATTGGAGCTAAGGTTCTTGAGGAGAAATTCTAATTAGGAAAAATCAGTGGAAAATCAGTGGAATTGAGGTAGAATGTGAAACCCTTTCTCTTTTGGTGTTTATCTTTGGTGTTTATTTCTTATGCCATTGTATTGTTAGGTTTCTTAAATTTAATGGAATAAATATGTATCTCTTATTGATGATCAGGCTTGTTCTATTGATTTATAACATGATTAGGTATCTCTTGTTAAAATTTGAGAATTTTCCTATGCAAATTCACCGTTGAATGTTCCTTGTAATTTGGATTGTGATTTCTGAAATTCTGGGCAGTTTCATTTTTCTGTGGTTTTGATGTTCTTAGGCAGTCTTAATGATATTAAAATGATTTGAGGTATTAACAAAAGTTGTATATAAATGTATTATCTTTCATTGTGATTTGGTTTTGCTTAATTTGAGATTAATATGAATTTATGGTGAATAGTTTGGTAAAATGATGTTGTCTGCGTAGATTTTGTAACGCGTTTGTAAAATCAATATCTTTTGATTGAGCCATTAGTTTCATGTGAAATTTGGATATGTTATACATTATGGTGTCCGGAATGTTCATTAAAATTTTGAGGTAGATCGGACAAACTTATCATTACGAAACCTGTAACGTAAAATTCTGCAGTTAGTGTGTTTGCTTAAATGGTTGAAAGAATTACATAGTTAGTTGGGTTGTGAACTTATGACTTGTTGATAAAGTGGGTTGGAATGTATATTGTATGATAAAATTATTTTATAAATAATTGGATATGCTTGTTTGGATGGCGGTACCCGTACCGAGGATATACGGATAGGTGGGGCACGACCCAAGGATACTCGTGCTACGGTAGTGTGAAATTATAAATGAATGACTATATTTGTGTGAATGGTGGTGCCCGTACCGAGGATACACGGATAGGTGGGGCACGACCCAGGGATACTCGTGCAATGGTAGTGTGAAATTATAAATGAATGGATATATTTGTTTGAATGGCGGTGCCCGTACCGAGGATACACGGATAGGTGGGGCACGACCCAAGGATACTCGTGCAAGTGAGGTTGGCGGTCCCGTGCCGAGGATACACGGATAGGCGGGGCATGAACCGAGGATACTCGTGCATTTAAGAGGATTTGATAGATTGTGAGTTTAGTTGATGAATATATACATAATTAAATCCTTGAAGTTACACCATATACTGTTGTTGTGCATATTCTCTTTGATTGGTTGACATATTTGCTTATATTTTGAGAAAGGGAATGCATTCTATTGAGCTGTCATCTTACCCCAATTGACAATCCTTGCAGATTCATGGAAGTTGGAAGTGGAAGCTAAAACTGAGTAGATTAGTGATTGTACTATTTTTCTTTGGATTGTTTGGAGTGTAATTTGGATATAAATATTATTTTTTAAAATTATAATTATTGAATTCATAATTTAATTTATGTATATTTATGTATATGTATGTATGTAAAAGTTAAATTGTGCTTGGTGAAATAAATATACAAAATAAAAATAAATCTTTAAGTCTCTTTCCGACCTGTAACGCTTCGAGTTCGGATTTCCATACGGGTTTGACCCTGGTCCGGAACTCGGGGTGTTACATGAGGAGCTGAAGGCACTAATGATTTCCAAAAACAAATACCTCACTGAAGAATACTTTACTTCTAGTTGGATCAGTGAGTTGAAAGAAGAATTGAGGATAGCTGTGCAAATGTTTAGCCCAACTGGCTTGAGACAGGCTATTCATTTAGCTAGAATGCAAGAAGCACTCTTAGAAACTACTGCTAAGAGGAGCAAAGCTACAGCAAGGTTACCTCCTCTATATATACCTAACAATCATAGGGTAATTGTGACTTCCCCAAGGTCAAGTAATCCCTCACCAAGACAAGGTAATACTACTAGTCCCAAATTACTCCCCATCAAGAGATTGTCTTATGCAAAAATGAGATCTAGGAGGGAAAGGGGATTGTGCTATAACTGTGATGAGGTCTTCAGCAAGGGACACAAATGTGTGAAGAAACAATTGTTTATGTTGGCTGTTGATGAGGAAGACTCTGCACAATCTGAAGAGGAGTCACCTGGTAGCTCACCACTCATTCAGGAAATGGATGAAGAAGAAGTGGAAATATCCTTACATGCTCTCTCAGGTAATATCTCTCACAATACTATCAAAATCAGGGGGAAATCTAGAAACAGAGGGTGACTTACCATACTGATAGACAGTGGGCGCACTCATAGTTTCCTAGACCCTGAGGTAGCAAGAGTTAGTGGCTATTGCATTGAACCTACTCCTGCATTCCAAGTAGCTGTTGCTGATGGAAATAAGTTACTTAGCACAGCCAAATGCTCAGGATTTCCCTGGAGTATGCAAGGCCATCAGTTTGATTTTTCATTTGAGACTATTACCTTTAGGTGGTTGTGATATGGTCTTAGGGGTAGACTGGATGAAGACCATTAGCCTTGTGCAGTTTGATTTCTCCAAACTATCTATTTCTTTTAGTAGGAAGGGTGAGAATATTGAGCTAACTGGAATGTCAGATACTCCAAGCATTTCCTTGATGACAGGTGGAGAATGCAATAAACTCTTAAAACATGAGAAGAAGAAATAAGTATTCATTGCACATCTATTCTCAATCAGAGCCATTAACTCAGACTCCACTATACCTGAACCCCTCAAGCCTCTTCTCACTTCTATTGAGTCAATATTCAAGGAACCCAACACCCTACCTCCACTCAGAAAACATGACCACCACATTCCTCTTAAACCTCTTTCAACTCCTCCAAACCAAAGGCCCTATAGAATCCCTATGTGCAAAAGGAAATAGTGGAGAAATTGGTACAAGAAATGTTAAATGCTGGAATTATCAAGCCAAGTCACAGTCCCTTTTTTTCCCCAATTTTGCTAGTTAAAAAGAAGGATGGGAGTTGGAGATTTTGTGTAGATTACATGAAGGTAAATGAGTTAACTATAAAGGATAAGTACCTTATCCCAGTTATTGAAGAGCTTCTGGATGAACTAAAAGGCTCAAGGGTGTTCACTAAAATAGACCTGAGAGTAGGGTATCATCAAATCAGGGTAGCCATTCCAGATACTCATAAGACTGCTTTTAAAACCCATCAAGGGCACTATGAATTCCCAGTGATGCCTTTTGGGCTCACTAATGCTCCTGCAAGTTTCCAAGCCTTGATGAATGATGTGTTCAAGCCCTTCTTAAGAAAATTCATCTTAGTTTTCTTTGATGACATCTTGATATATATCCCTGACATGGAGACTCATCAAAGACATCTTACCTAAACATTATTCATTCTCAAGGAACATTTCACTATATGCCAAGTTAAGTAAATGTTATTTTGGACAAACTCAGATTGAATGCTTGGGGCACATCATAAGTGGAGATGGAGTAGCTACAGACCCTGAAAAGATCTCTTGTATGAAGAAATGGCCAACACCAAAGAATATCAAGGAACTTAGAGGGTTCTTGGGCCTAACAGGATACTACAGAAGGTTTGTCAAAGGCTATGGAATGATTTGCAATCCCTTAACTGACTTACTCAAGAAAAATAACTTTCTTTGGAATGAAGCAGCACAACTGGCATTTAAACAGTTAAAGGAAGCTATGACAACTACTCCTGTTCTTATTTTACCAGATTTCTCAAAGCCATTTGAGTTATCTACTGATTCTTGTGACAATGGAGTGGGAGCTGTTTTGATGTAGAGAAAGAGACCTATTACATATTTTAGCAAGGGCATGGGAACCAGATTTTTAGCTCTTTCAACCTATGAGAAGGAGATGATGGCAGTGGTCATGGCAGTAAATAAGTGGAGAACCTACTTGATGGGGAATCAATTTATCATATACACTGACCACCAGAGTATTAAATACCTTCTAGAGCAAAGAATTCACACTACACTACAGCAGAAATGGCTTTCAAAACTTTTAGGGTACACTTATGAGCTGAGGTACAAAAAGGGTACTGATAATAAAATGGCATATGCTTTGTCCAGGGTGGTAATAACTGAAGACTCCAGTTGTCAAGCTATGACTCAGGTGCAGCCTACTTGGTTAGAAGAAATCCAACAAAGCTATACAGAAGATCAGGTGGCAAGGGACATTATCTCAAAATTGCTCATTCAAGCTTATGCAGTAGAGAATTATACTTACCAACAAGGTGTTCTGACGTTCAAGAATAGAATCTATATTGGTCAGAATTGTAGTCTCAGGCAGAAGATATTAGAAGAAGTTCACACATCAGCCGTTGGAGGACACATATGATCCCAATCTAGTTATCAGAGGGCCAAATTATATTTCTACTGGAGTGGGATGAAACAACAAATACTGCAATTTGTGAAAGAATGTGACACTTTCCAGCAACATAAGAGCTTCAACATATTACCAGCAGGGCTCTTACAACCAGTACCCATACCAGATTCAGCATGGGATCACATTAGCATGGACTTCATCACAGGGCTACCCAAATCTGAAGGAAGGACAATGATCTTAGTGTTGGTGGACAGATTCACCAAATACAGTCATTTCTTGGCCCTCATCCACCCTTACACTGCTTCATCGGTAGCCAAGGTATTAATTGACACTGTCTTTAAGTTACATGGGATACCATAATCAATTGTCTATGAAAGAGATAGTGTATTTATGAGTAATTTTTGGAAAGTATTGTTTACAAAGCTGGGAACCACTTTACACATGAGTACTTCTTACCATCCTCAGACTGATGGGCAGACAGAAAGAGTAAATGCATGCTTAGAGACTTACCTAAGATGCATGACAAGCTACAAACCTTCAAAATGGGTTACATGGCTATCACTCTCTGAATGGTGGTACAATACTTCCTATCACACCAGTTTGAAGCTAACTCCATTCCAAGCCCTGTATGGATTTGCACCCCCTCAGTTTGGCATTCTGACATCTCAAGCTGGAGTTCATGCTACAGTAGAAGATTATCTACAGCAAATTCAACTTATGAGCCAGGTGTTGAAGGAAACTCTAGAAATGGCATAGAACAGGATAAAACAACAAGCTGACAAGAAGAGATCTGAAAGATCCTTTGAAGTGGGAGACTGGGTCTATTTAAGATTGCAACCATATAGACAAACTTCAATCCAGCTGAGAAGGAATCTGAAGCTTGCTGCTAAGTTTTATGGACCTTATCAAGTGTTGGCTAAAGTGGGGGCTGTTGCTTACAAGTTAGACTTGCCAGCTAGTTCTAGGATTCACTCCACTTTTCATGTTTCACAACTCAAGCTTAAGATTGTTAAATGAGCAGTTCCTCAGACTCATCTACCTGCCACTGATTCAGCTAGAAACATTAAGGTTGTACCCTTAAAGGTCTTAGCCTCCAGGAAAATCAAGAAGAATCATCAGGAGGTAATACAGGTATTGGTACAATGGGAGGGCATGACTGAAGCAGAAGCAACCTTAGGAAGACAAGCACTTCATGGCAAAGAAATTTTAAAATCTCATCCTTGAGGACAAGGATCTCTAGAAGGAGTGGGCATTTGTCCCAGCTAAGGGCTACCTACTTCTGGGTTCCTTAATAACTATATTTCATTTTCTACTTTTGTTATTTACCGTTAAGTACCGTTGGTAATTATTAGGTGGTGTCTATGAGGATGGCGCGTGTGCCAATCCTGTCTTATCTTTATATTCCCTTCTCTGTTGTTTTGACTGCTATCGAATTATTGAATCTAAAACCCTATTTTCCTTTTTATCTCTGAGTGTGGCGATTTGAGCTATTCTTGAGACCAATCTGTAGTGTAGATCACTACAGGGAAATTTAGATAAGGGGCAAGAGTGTCATTTCAAAACCAGAGGAAAATGGTACTTCTATAACTAGGGGTTGAGAGCTTATAAGTCTTCTTCAAAAGTGTAGCAAGACTACATGAGAGAGAATTGGACGTAAAAAGAAAGCTCTGAAGACAAGTTTGATCCTCATCGCTAAAAGACAAGATCGGCCATATAGGACAAAACTCAACTCTCACGGTAAAGACTAATCCCTTGGTCCTCAAGGCACCCACAAGACACTGGCATTCATTATGTCGCACTCTCAGTGCACATCCTCGACGAGATACTGCTGGTCATGTAGATTCTGTAAAGCGTAAAACGTCCCCGGCGGACTTATGAACCAGAACATCCACAATTTCAGCATGTCTTCGTGAGATGCAGCTGGTTGTGATGCCATGATTCCTAGTATATATCCCCGACGAGATATTGTTGGTCATGTAGGCTTTATAGATATGTAAAAACATCCCGACGGACTTATGATCACCCAAAGCGGAAACATGCATGTCTCCTGTAAGCACGACTCACGCTATTTGAGATCAAGGATTGATTCCTAGTATATCATCACGATATACGTTGGTCATGTCTACTCTAGGCTCTGACTCGACTTACTGAGGCTTTCGAATAATTCCTAGGACATCCCCGCGAGATAAGCTGGTTATTCTGCCTCTGGGCCCTTTCGACAGACTCCTAGAATATCCTTTCGAGATACACTGGTCATGTCGGCCCCATTTTACGGACACAATTGACTCCTATACGCTGGTCAAAGATAAGTGAGCCAAAGTCTCGCAGAGACATTATTAAGTGTGCAAGCCTACATTTTTTTTCCCGAACATGTCCAGCTGGTTTCAGAGAGACTCAATCGCGTGATCCAAATCTCAGACGGTCTCAGTCGCGTCAGCCAAACCTCAGATGGCCCCATCTGAGCTGAGCTAGCTTGTCTAAAGAGTCATATACAAGAATAAGACCAAGGCACAAGCCTCACTTAGGGATCATGCCTCTTTTTTAACGTCTCAATATAAACTCACGGCTAGTAAATTGGGTCTGAACTATACATGTCTATCCAAAAACGTGGATAAGCTCCCTTGAGTTCCGCATGCTCAACAAAGGGACCCATAAGCAATAATACGGTCTCCATGTGACATACATGACCGGTCACAAAGAGGTAAAGCCCAACCTCATCTCCTCTCACACTCTACACATGAATTCTGAAGCATTTCATGCCTTTTCACATGACTTATCATAGTCATTTTCACAAATCAAAGAATATCTCTCTATCTTGGCCAACTCGGCTATAAAGAATTTTTTTATCTCTCAACACATCACCGCAAAGGCTTCATACAAATGGGGGGATATCAATTAGGATTTTGGTTTGGCGGTCTACGACATATGTGATAAATACCCGGCCTATTTCTTCTCACGACAAGTAATCCCTATCTTCACTGACCTGAGATTAGAGAATTCAGTTATAAATAGGTCTCATATTTCTCCAAGCTAATACACAACTTTCTCATAACCTCCCAGAGAAATAACTTGAACTCTGATCTCTTTCTTCATCTGCTTCCCTCCCTAAGACCGGGCTTAATCCTCCTTCCTTGTGGATGAAGCATCCTTCGAACGGCCACTGTACATGGTTTAGACGAAGACTGTTCGTGCTCGACCTCACGTAACTCACTTTCAGAAACCCTAGAATCCCACTTTTAGCCTCTCACCGGTTTTAGGTAACTACATTTATTAATGAAGAGACACCTCGTAGAGTCACTAGTAACTCTATAAATAGACATTTCTTGTTTTATATTTGGATGAGTTTTTTCATAAGTTTTAAAAAAGAAAGTGTGTCAAGAATTTTATAGAGTTTGAGTCGTGTTTAAGAGTGCAGTAATTCATCAATCTGTTAGATAAGTAGTATTGTAGTGCTACTTACTACAAGGAGTGATCGTTGTATCTTGGAAGACTACGTTCGTAAATCCGCCAGAACTGTATATGCACATACATATTACTCCCTCCGTTTCAAAAAGATAGTCCGCTTTGACTTTGTCAAAATATTAAGGGGATCATAGTATTTTACTTGACCACCCTTAGTTACTTGCCAATTTTATTTTAACAAAAATGTTTATAATAAAAACTACCTAAAAGATTATAGAGATGAAAAGATACTTATGGAGTATAAAATATTTTTGGAATTTAATTTTTGGAGTCAAATATATTTTCTTTTAAAAGGAAAAAAGAATATATATGTTGCCTTAATTATATAAATTTATTTAATGTTTTAAATTGGGTCTCGTCGGTAAAAATTTATGGAATATAGATATTTAAGGTTATATTAGAGAGTTTATTGAGAAAATATGACTATAAACAGAAGCTTGACACAATTTTGAAACTGGCGAAAATGGAATAGAGGACAGTCTTTTTGAAACGGAGGGAGTAGTATTTAAGGAAGGAGTGATGCTCGCCTCAATCAACCAAATCTGATAAGTGTTATAACTTTCTATTTTATTAGTATTTAAACATTATACACCTCGTGAAAATTATTTTAAATTTGAATACCGAACTGTATAAAGCCGCTACAGACACTAGATTACTATCAGACTTCGGACTAGAATGTAGTTGAGACCGAATTCACTCTCCAAGCAATTCAGCTGCAGTCATGCTCCTTGCTTCTCTTGAACCTCGCAAGACTCTATGTAATTGGTTACCATAGATGACGTCCTTTACAGCCTAAGAGTTGCTTCAACCTAAGTGAAGACTTTTGATACCAATCTGCCTCTAACGGATAAGCTAATTTGATTTCTTTTAGATCGAATATCAAGGCTTGGAAGTCTGTTTGCATTAGACAAAGCTAGCAAACCTCACAAATCCGGAGCACTTACACTCAGACTTTTGATACAATCTGCCTCTAACATATAAACACATTTAATTTCCCGTTAGATCGAATAGATCAAGGCTTGGAAGTCTGTTTGCAATAGAAAAAGCTAGCAAATCTCACAAATCCGGAGTACTTACACTCAGTTAGCTGAGAATCCTAGATTGTTAACCACCTCTTAAGAACAATCTTAAACCGATCAACAAAGAAGAATTTTAGGCTATCAAAATATCTGAGATGAAGAGAACTTTGTGATTTCTAGAGTTGTCAAAAAGGTTAGGCTGGCCTAAATCTGGTCTGGGCTGGCCTGTATAAGCAGGCCAAAGCATGCCTAGGCTGGGCCTGTTACGGACTGTATATGTGATTATAAATGTATAAGTTTGTTTGTTTAAAACATATGTGTGATAGTGGGCTCGAACCTATGTGTTCCGTTTATGCACAACCTTAAGAAGGCATCTGCTACCACCGAAGCAGGTAAGCTTCCACTGTCTTTGTTTGCATCCAAATTAATTTGTTAGCAACTACAGTTATTTAAAATTTAAACCTATCTACTAATTAGGGATTTTTGTTTAGTTACGGTAGATAACTATAAAAACGGAAATAAATAAGCTCATGAGCATATGCTTAATTCGTACTGGGTAGGTATGTGAAAGTGTACGCATACCTATGAACCAGTTCATGAATTCAGATGGCCAAGGTACGTGTATTGGGTATGCGTACTTTTAGGTTATTCACGAACTTAGGCCCTTAAGGTATGCGTATTGGGTATGCGTACTTCCTCTCATTCACGAATTCAGAACATCATGGTATAGAGATAGCCTTTCATAAAACAAAGATACAAAGATAGATAAAAATCAAAAGAAATTTCTTAGACATTAAAACTATTTTTTTTTTGAAAAACATACTGATTTCGAAGTCCGGAGATAAAATTACAAAAACTCTGAAAACAAACTGATTTTGAAGTCTTTGATATTAAAAGTGTAGGTATTGGGCTAACAACGTTCAAGAAATATGGTTATCAATGTCTTTTTGTGTTTACTATAATTAGAAAATTAAAAGTGATGCCAAAAAAGTTGTTTAACTCTGTTTCTGACCGTCGGAGGCAGTCATTTATACACATCTTTTATTCTGCCTAGTTAATTTTAAATTTATTAAAATCATCTCGCTCTAGCAACCTTGATACGTGTGGAATTGAACTCCATAATTATTTCTACAGTGTTTTTATTTTGTTTCCTACTTTCTTTTTTTTTTGTTGTGCTCGTCAATCGGTTGAGGTGGATCTGTGGAAATTGTCATTTGTTTTTTCTCCTAACATTTTCTTGAGACTAAAACACACTTTTTTGGGAAGTTGAAGAAGAATTAGTAGAATCTCTATGACTTGAGACGAGTTTAAGTAGTTGGTATTGAGACATAATACTCACTTTTTTGGGAAGTTCGAAGAAGAATTAGTAGAATCTTTATGACTTGAGACGAGTTTAAGTAGTTGGTAAAGAGTTAGGAAGATGTGAGTAGAGTAAAAAGGTGATACAATAATATAGGGATGTAAAAAGAGTGTAACCATTTAATCGTCATTTAATAGGATTTTTGTTTTTGATTTGAAATTGAGATCAAGTCCTTGAGGATTTTTTGTACGAGTCAATGTAGTGAATCTCGCATCTCGGTCTAGGATCGATCAGGATCGAAACACTCTGGTAGCTTTATCTATGTGAGACTTTTTGAGTATTTATTTCAAAATTTTATACCACTTAGTCAAGTAAGATATTAAGGATTCTAGACTAATTAACTTGAACTCGTCCATCATAATATGATTCACAATTTTACAAATCAAAAAGAACAACTAGTTTTTTAGAGCCAATTTTGATTTGTATATGGAATCACCACAATGCCCCTTGACTTGCTCGGACGTCTCAACGGGATCCAGTCCTTCTCGGCGAGTTTCTCAGACTAATCTCGACGAGTCTCGTCAATATATTAGCTGAGATTACATTTGTAAGAAGTGCACACCATATCAGGCGATCAGGTTTGACCTCTCCCGTCATCTGACCCATTGGTGGAAGGTACCCGTCGTAATGGCGATTAGATCATACCTGACCTATTATTTGGCTAGGATGGGAGGATGAGCACGGATCGGACCATGTAACATCTTTGAAAATCCTAATTTCATCGTAGTTATACATGGATCTAAACTATGCAAAAAGTTACATAAAAAAATCATCCATATTGTTGATGAGTCGCTTTTATTGAGATGAATTTCTTGAATTTTTTCTTCCTGATAACTTGATTTATGAAAGAAATAAGTTATTTACTTTCTCAATTGCCATTTTGATTTCAGATGAGTGATTAAATGTCGTCGAATCCATCATGTACTTGGTGGTAATAATCGCCCATACCAAAAGGTTAGGGTTTCTTGTTGTTATTTTCGGTCATAAAGCGTTATTAATCTTCGGATTACTAAAAAACTATAGATTCTCATTATAACAACCATTAATTAAATTGAATAAAAAATTCAGCTCTAAGATATTCATAAAATGCTAAAGTGAACTATTCCATTTGAAAGTATTATGCGAACACCATAATCATAAACACAAATATTCTTTAAGTTGTCTTCATTTTTGTTCAATGATTTTATCGTTTGGATTGAAAACCAAATTACACCAAATATATTATTTTTTTTCGCATGTGTGTATATCCAATATTGAGGCTATTCATGGTTCGGTTTTCAGCGAGGACCTAACTTGGTCCAAACTGATGAAAAACCCAGAAAACAATAAATCGAAAAAAAACGGGAAACCCAAAAATCGAAGAACGTATCTTAGCCGGTTGGTTTTCGTTTGACAATACAGAAGAACCCAAAATCAAAAAAAAAAAAAAAACACTGAAAGTTCGCACCAAAAAACCCAATAAATGCCAAAATAAAATTTTTTCTTTGAGAAATGATTTTCTTTAGTTTTTTTATTTTTTAAATACGATGATTATGTTTAGTTATAATGAATGAACTTAATTAGATGACCGCTGCAACAGTGGAAAGGGACGACCGAAGAAAGATAGTTGTTGCAGTGGTGGTCGTTGAAAATTTTGATCGATAAATTTTTTAGTGTATTTTAGTGTTTACGAGTTTCGAACTCACCCATTGGTTTTTACTATCAAAAAAAAAAAAAAAAAAAAAAATTTTTTTGCCGAATTTTGGTCGATAAGCATTCTAAAACGAGCCCATATACATCAAGAATGTAATTGGGTCTGTTTCACTGTATACAATAATGCCCCATACATATGAGATGGTTGGGACACCCTAAATTACTAATGTTCGCTACACACACGTCAACGAAGACATCTAGCAATTTGACACAAAATGCACAGATGAGTAACATGTGTCAAGGGCTTTTATGGTGGTGACACCCTAAATTACTAATGTTCGCTACACACGTCAACGAAGACACCTAGCAATTTGACACAAAATGCACAGATGAGTAACATGTGTCAAGGGCTTTTCAATTACAAAACCATACCTAAAACCTAATTTTGTCATCCTAATTGTCATCTCTCTCCGCAGCTCCGCCTCCTTAAGGTGTAATGGAGAAATATCATTGAAGATCGTTGTCGTGAAGATGAAAACTTCATAAAATGTTAAGTTATTAACGGAGAAATTACTGGGTCATCACCGAGTCATCAACCAATTTGAGTCAGGTCAGTGAGTTGTCTGCATCAACCCGATCCACAACTTCATCTTCTTCACCTGTTTTCTGCTACGGTTTTCTTTTATTTTTGTTTAGTTTTCAATCTATGCTAATGCAATTAATCGAATTAGATCAAATAATTCCTCATTTTGGAGTATGGGTTTGTTGTAATTATAAGAAACTGAAGCGGAAATTGTTTTAATTTGCTCAATTTGAGTTCTAATTTTGTCAATTTCATGAAAAATGAAAAATTATCATCATTCATAATTCTTCAATTCGATCGATTCTGATCGGTGTATGGATATTTTAAGTAACTTTGAAATGTTAGTTGGTTTGTTTAATTATATATGAATGAAATTTGCAATTTGATTGACTATCTGAAGAATAGTCTCACTTTTAAGAAATTTGTAAATCATTAAAGATGGTGGCGGATCTGTGGATGTGTTGTTGGTTTTGTCGGAGGTGGTGGCTGTGGAGGTGTTGTCGGAGGTGGTGGCTGTGGGTGAAGAAATGTGATGACGGAGGTGATGGTGGAGGTGTTATCCGTAAAGGTGGTGGCGTTGTGTTGTTTGTGGTGGTGTTTCCGCTGGTGTAGGTAACGGTGGTGGTTCTGGTGGTGCAGGTGTTGTCGTTAAAAGTGGTGGCGGAGCTGCTGGTGATTGTGGAGGTGTTGTTGTCGTTAGACGTGGTGGCGGAGATGGTGGTAGTGGTGCCAGTCATGGTGGTGCTGGTTATGGTTACGGCAGATGTGGTGGTGGTGAAGGAAGAGAGTAGCAGAGACGGTGGTAAAAGAAAACACTATATTGATTTAGTGCTTCGTTAAAAGTTGTATATGGTGTATTTCTATTTGCCCCTTGTTTTGTAAATATTTACGGAAATACCTTAAGGAGACTGAAAATCGTAGGGACCAAAATTATGAGGACACCACACAGGGCGGGCGGTTTTCGTTTCTAATATTACACCGAACATAGCCTAATTTGGTTTTGGATTTTTACCAGAGATATCGGTTTGGTTCTTTGATTTATTAAAAAACAAAGCTATACGGAACCATGGACAACCCTTTTATATTAATCCTGCCCTCTTTGATAAAATCAAGCAACACAAATATATTCACATTTCTTAAAACTTTTAGTGTCTGTTTGGCGGCTTGGATATGAAATACGTTTTTCAGGTTAGAGTATTCCTTGGTTTATCCAAAATTATCATGACAATGGTTATTTTAAATGGTGTTTGTTTTCCATTGTTGGTTAACGTAATACGTTGTTTGTCAAAAGACTTATATACAAGCCTAATTAATTAATTAAAAATAAAATAAAAAACAATACCATATAATTCTATGGTATTGAGCATAAGAAAAATTAAAATATAAAAGTTAGTTATCAAATTTAGGAAAAATAACCGCCAAACCCAGGAAAGGATCAAGGTATTCCAGGTTTTACATGGAATTCCAAAACCCCACCTTTTTAGCATCCTAAAATTTAGGTAGGATACACTATTCTTATCTTGGCATGGAATAAGCACCCACACAAACACAATATACAGTTATTTAAGGGATAACCCAACCTAGGTTAGGATATCAAGGCTGCCAAACACGACCTTAAGAAGAGAAATAACCTAAGAGCGTCCACAATCATGGAGCAAAAGCATGGAGCAAGCAACACAAATATACTCACACTACACCAAATACTGGGGTTAGCAACAGCTTATCAGCTGTTGCGAATTTCTGTTGCTAATTTTTGTTGCAAAAATTCGCAACTGTTTTATTCAGTTGCGATTTGCAACTAAACCCACTTGTACGCGTGCGAGAAACTAGTGTGGTTGCCTACACTTTAAAACTGATTCATTAGTCAGCTCATTCAGATACTGGAAAGTCTGACTCGGTTATCTTATCTCTATTGACTATTATTATTATCTATCACCATTCATTCTCTCTACCTCTTTCTCCTCTTCCTCGCTCCCCCCCTGTGAAACCCTGATGAAACCCTAATATTGAAGTTCGTTCTTCCCCTTTCTGCTACCACCACCATCATTATCATCAACATCATAAACCCCAAAATCCTTTTCCCTATTTTCTTTCAAATCCCTAGAGATCTCTTTGTCTGCAAAATCCCTAAACTCAAAACCTAATGGTCGTCGTCGGGAAGATTGGGTTCGATTCGAGTTTCATATATATAGCAAGGTGGATGAATCAGATGGGTTTTTGATAGAAATTGAAAGCCAAGAACAAGGTTCTGTTCTGGTTCGATTTTGAAGAAGAGAGAAAAGGAGATGTTATGATGGAATCGTAGATGGGTTTATTGTGATGCCGAGAAATCAAGATGAGAAGATGACATCGGTGATGGAGGAGAAGTTCTGATGCAAACAGAGAAGAATTACAGCCTTGCTGGTGTTGATTTTGTAGATCACTGGAGGTGATTGAAGTATGAATGGAAGTTCTAATAGGTTAAGGAGATTGGGTTTTACCCGATTTCAGTACACAGTTAGATTTACAGGGCTGTGAAGATAATGGAGTTGATCTAGAGTTATAGGTGCAGGAATTGGTGGTATCTGATGTGATGCATGAAGATTCGGCCTTACTTTTGTTTTTAATGTTCCCACTTAATTATGTATAGAATCTTTAAGTGATTGTTAATGGTTTTCTTTCTATTTTTTATGCAGGAAAAACACTTACAGTGTATTCTCGGAACTTGTGGATCCAGAAGAGGTGTTATTTGATTTCTGATATTTTTGTTTTGTTTCCTTGAACAACAATATGGAGAATGAACAGGGTATGGCTGAGTTATGTCGCTGATGAGTTTGTATGGTTGTGACAGGGGTACTAGTGCTGCTATTAGCATTGGCAGACACTTCACCAACATCTGCATCTCAAGCTTTTGTATCAACTGATGGGGTTTTTAATGCAAGAGCTAGGGTCTTGGGTGGAGGCACTTGTATCAATGCTGGATTTTATACTAGAGCTAGTTCAAGGTACTAAAATCACTTCATTTCATTATTTACTTATCAATTTTCCCACCTTAATTAGCTACTCTAATATTTTACAAGCAATATCTGGTGCAAGAGCAACCCAAACAATTTTCTCCAAAATTCATAGGCATGATGGGTGCATTCAAGTCCCATAAGAGTGATGGGAACTACCAAATTTGAGTTTTGCAGAGCCACTAGAGTTGCTAATTGGTGGGAAACACAACATTATTTAGTAGTCATGCACATGGTTTAGATTTGATAGATGTGCATTCATTCATACTCACTAATTAAGGTATGGCTGCCCTTAGCCTATAAGACAACCATTTTCATCTCCATGAGTCCATGACTATAAATGCTCTCTCTCTCTCTCTCATTTCTCTACCTGTCTCTTGTTGATTAGCTAAGGAGAAGTGGTCCATTTTAGTTCTGGTTCTCTTGTTTTTGGTTCTTGATTTCACTATAAATGCATTTTGTTATAAATGTGTTTTCATAACAATGGCCCAGTTTGGTTCTGGTTCTCTCTCAAGTCATGTCAATTCTATCTACTGTATTTTGCAATACAATCTAGTGTTAGACTCAGTAATTACCAATTTAGATAGATTTTTCATGAGATTTGATTACGAGATCAGTAACAACTCATAATTCGTTGGGTGTTGATATCTATCGAGTCGAAATTCATCAACATGATAAAAGAAATTATTAAGTGGTTAGAAATGTTTTTGTTTTTCCTTCAACTAAAAAATATTATTTGGTGTGATGTTCAATGAAAAATGTAGTAATATCAGTGGGACCTAAATCAAAGTGTATATGTTATGTCACATGGAATTTATTGTCAAATAATATTGGCATCTACGAGTAGTTAATGACTTGTTGCTGAAAAATTCTTGATTTAAGAGAACCTTTAGCCTGAACAGAGAAAATATGAACTTTTATGGTTGGCTTTTTTCTAGCCAAACTTTATGATCCAGTCTGTGTGCTGGTTCAACTCCATTTTAACCACCTTATGTTGTTGCACTACACCATCTCTTTGGTAACAACATTCTGGCTGTCCTAAATGGTCCTACCTCAACTTTGATTTAAATGGTGTTCTGATGAGAAGTCTTATCTTGCAATGAATTCCCATTTCTTTATAGGACCATCCATTTAACCCATACATTCCTTCCATTTGTGAATGAATTTTTCACACGTTTTCAGTTTTGCTGTCAATCTGTCATGTCATCGGATAATTTATTTATTTTCCATATCATTTGAAGTTTGACGATGATGGATGTACATGCAGTGAATTGGTGGAGGAGTCATATCCATGGGTGGAGAAGAAAATCCTTCACTGGCCAAAACTTGCACCATGGCAACAGGCAGTAAGGGATGGTCTAATAGATATTTGAATGACCCCCTATAATGGATACTCGTATGAGCATAATCAAGGAACTAAAGTTGTAGGTACAATCTTTGATGCAAAGGGTCACTGTAGCACAGCTGCCGAATTACGTGCTACTAGAAACCCTAAAAATCTCCAGGTCTTGATATATGCAACTTTGCAGAAAATAATGTTTGACAAAACAGGTATTATCTTTGTGCTGCTCGCTAGTGTTTCAACATAAAATCATGACTAAAATGATTAATATGAATTCGCATTTTGATGAATTTAGGGAAGCAACCGAAGGCCGTAGGAGTGTTGTTCAAGGATGAGAAAGGGAAGGTTCAGAAAGCATTTCTTAAGAAGAGAGCATCAAGTGAGGTTTTGAAATCTCTTTATAATATACTTTTTTTAGTGATGTACGGTTGGCTTGGTGCAGGTAGAAACTGAATTTGAAGATCTTTCGGAGGATGGCAAGATACAAGGATGGGAGAGTAAAGGTGGCAACATTTCATCTCAGGATTCTATAATCGATCTCGACTACTACATTACAGTGCATGCGTTAATGGACGTGGTACATATTAAAAGAGGTATGTCTCTTCTGCCAATGATTGATTGTTTAAAGTTTTCTTGTGTGCGCATCTGTGAATTAGTAGTACAGATAATTAATTTGACATTACTATAGTTTCGAATAGATTGCTTACATTTTCTTAATAGATTGTTTCGAATTTTATTTTTTTGGATGACCTGTTTTGTTGGATGTGTTCATGTTTCAGCCCACATGGCTGCAACACTCATTCTAATAGCTTTTGTCATTGTGAAGTAATGTATGCAACCTTACTAATTGATGTAATAGTGGCTGGTACAGGCAATTGAGTGGATCGAATGGGGATTTCATTTCTCTTCTGCATCTCTACTGTTTTCATACCTTTTTTTTTTTATGTTCCAGAATATAATCATACCTATCTGTTTGGTATGATCTGACCTATATCATATTTGTATACCAAAAGATGCCCCGTTATTTCAACTCGTAATGTTGAATTTACCTGTTGATTGCAGATGAGTCGAAGAACTTTCTGGCTCGCATAGGTCGACATGAAAATTCTTTAGACACTGAAAATTTTGACAATCCTGGAGCTTAGGGTTTGGGCTTCTTACTATATATGGACATAGCCAGGACTGGTAATTTCTTAAAACTTTTCGTTATGTTTTGTTAGGATTTTTTTGACGACTGTAACTTCTAACTAGGTCTCCTATCTCTTGATCCTCCATTAATTTTATAGGTTTAAATACTTGGTGTCAGTTGCATTTATTTATGAATAGAGATTGTCCTAGTGTTCCGAGTACTATCCATATATCTGATCATGTGTGGTTGGGGCGTCTGGATGCTCATAATTTTTCTTATTACAATTGGCACGTGCAGGGTGAATTAGTACTGAGTTTTATCAGCTCAATGTTTTGCAGGGTGCAAGAGAAATTGGTGCACCTAAAGAAAGCTAAGGATAAACTTGATAAGTGAGTGGTCTCGCATGCTTGATGTCAGAGACTAGGCAGGAAGTTTAACGAATCTCTTTGGAAAAGTTCAAGGTTCTTCTCTATGTTCATCATTTTATTGTATGTCATTCTTTTGACACTACACACAAAATTTGTATGTCATTGTGACTTAAAAAATGTTTCTAGCTATACTTAGTGATGTGTTTCTTACTTTTTGTGTGTACGGAGTACATCATGGTATGTTATGGTGAATTAACATTAAGAAAAAATACTTTTTTGGATTAATTTGATTTCTAAATAAACAGGGGTGACTTGATTTTGTTACTGGGAACTCTGGTTTAGACCGGTCAAAACTTCTATTTTTTTCAGGTTGCAAAAAATTCGCAACCGCTATAATTTGTTGCGAATTGCAACAGTTTGAAACTGTTGCGACTGAAAATTTGCAAAGGCAATGTAACTGTTGCGAAAAACTGCAAACATCGACTTTCGTAACAGAGCTAAACTGTTGCGACCCCGTTTTGCAACTGCCAGTTACTGTTGCTAATCTCTAAATTTGGTGTAGTGTCACATTTCTTAAAACTGTTAAGAAGAGAAATAACCTAAGAGCGTCCACAATCATGGAGCAAAAGCATGGAGAAAACCGAGATTTGGTCAAAAAACTAATCGCAGTGGTTTGGAGGATAACCAAATTTGATCGAGTTTTCTAGGGTTTGGGACCAAATCTAGTCTGAAACCTTACTAAAAACTATATTTGCTCAAGCGGAGGTATTGTGTATTTTTGATAGTAGGCCGTGGTATAATATCCGTCACGCAACAGGCGCAGATAAAGCATCTGCTTGATGGTCAAGCGAATAGGACAGGCGTACATATATCGTCCGTTTCACCAGACGTACAAATTACGTTCACCTGATATCAGGCGTGGTAATAATGTACGCCTATGTGGGGCGTAGATATAACGTCCGCCCCACCAAACGTTCATAATACGTCCGCCTGATACCAATCGTGGTTATAATGTACGCCTGTGTGGCGCGGAAGTTATAAGTTTGTCTAGGTGTAACGGTAAAATATGTATTTCCGACAGTTGATTGATATTTTCGAACGTATCTGTTTATTGGAACGACTATCTTTCATTAACTTTATTGAAACAGATATCTTTCATATATATATATATATATATGATTTGTTGAGCATTTCATCACTACTACTAATTCATTTCATTTGTGTGTCAGAAAAGTTTCCCTATTTTCGTATCATTCATCTTTCAAATCATTTAGGGTTATGGCACCAGTACCACGTGGTCTAAATTTTTCAACAATTGAACATATAACAATGAGTGAAATTCATTTATCAATATCTCAAAAATCTGCTATTGGAATCGATCAATCAGTACAAGAGAGGATTAACTGACGATATTGTTGATCTTGATGCTTGAACTCATGGATTCCAAATTTTTTGTGGCATAGTTTGAGAAAAAAATATAGAATCCAAGCGGTGGCTGGCTGTTATTACACATGGAATTGGGTCTCCAAAATGTTGTTGCGATTTTGTAGTCACTGTAATTCTTAATCTTTTGCCATTTTAAAATTCATCCTCTCTTTAGTTGCATTTATTGTAAACTGGCGAAATCCTTGAGTAAAATCAGTATATTGTTGAACCAGGTCATAAGCTTCATGTTGTCATGTAAAAAATAAATTACATTAGCACATATTTTTGTTTACTTATAAAATTAAGTTTGCGGTAACTTACGTATGATAATTGTTGTTGAGGCGGAATGAGTACATGTTCAACGGACGAATTCTTCAATAATATATTTAATACGGTCATTAACATACCCTTATGCTTCAACCTCCCGATAGACTTTGGTCACATATTTGTAGAAGTTAGTTACATGTTGATAATATTGTATATACAGATCATACAAAACAACTTGCACTATGGTCGTTGCATCGACCCAACCGCCTTCTATCAAAAGATTTTCTTGTTCACTATCGATCTTCCCAATACAAACATGTGGGTTTATATGAACTCCAAAGGTAGAATGGGTTTGACTCCAATACTGATCTCCCAGGTACATGTTATGTTGTACAATAACCAAGAAATATGCATGTAGTAAGTATGTTATCATATAAATAAGTATCAAAAAATAACTATCAGAAAATAAATAACAGTGTTATTGACATTTAAAAATAATGGTCACATAGAAAGGAATTATCAACTCACAGTGCTAATCCAAGAAAATATAACCCTTGAGTTCGAGAGTTCCGCAGCTGTGCATCTAATATCAGATCCAAGGACATGCATGTCTAGCATACTCCCACGTTTGCCATGTCACGTGGTTTATAGTCAGCCGATTAAGCAAATTCCTAAAGCGAACAATGCCAATAGATCAAATTCCTAAAGAAAACAATGCCAATAGTCTTCATCTTTACCTTCCACCAAGAACTTCTAAGCCACTTTGGTTCATTATCATTCGTTGCGACATCTGGTCGATATATGCCCAGATATTCGTACCCCCAAAACTACCCTGTCTGAAAAGACGAGGGTACCCAAATACACCGCAATTTTTTTGTTTCAACCTATAAGTCCTCTACCGAATGTGATTGTCTATAGACAGAGTCGAGATAATACGACACTTCGTGTGATTGTCTATGGATACGAGATCGAGACAATACAACAACAAGATAACTTGTGTGATTGACTATGGATACAAGATCGAGACAATACTACAACAAAGTGTGTTACTTGATGATAGGTTCGGTAATAACAAATGCTAAAGGATCACTATCAAGTAATGCGGAGTTAACATATATGTGTGTTTTACTTTATTATAATAAACAATTATAATGCGGAAATCAAAGTAAAAGACACAGCAAGATTTTGTGAACGAGGAAACCGCAAATGCAGAAAAATCCCGGGACCTAGTCCAGTTTTGAATACTCTCAGAATTAAGTCGCTATACAAAATCTAATACCAACTTCGTATAGTTGAGACCAAACAGACTAGCCCTAGCTACTTAGTTTCATCAGTATCCCTGTGCCTTCGACTTCTAGAGTCACCCACGTGAATAGCAAGTCCTTTGGATCATATTCCAAACAGCAAAGGAAAAATATGTTCGGTAACCGCTCTAATCAATCTTGCTAAAAGATTTAGATGAGTCATTGACAAAGGCTCTTTCGTTTAATCTAATAAACTCCTTTGTCTGGTTAGATCAATCTAACTTTAACTACTGAAATAGTCAAAGTATAGATTTGCACTCAATTAATATAGATCTCAAAGAGATTGTAGATAGGGAAAAACGATTTGCTTGATTTTAGGAAAGTGAAGAGACGACGGTTCAGACGAGACTCCTGAACCGAGAAAACTGCTTAACCTCACACAGATGCACTGCACGGGAGTGCTTTGAGTTCGAGAGATCAATATGTAGGACTCCGGCCTAAACCAAGTCAATGGCCGTTCCAGAGTCAATTCGGTCACAAAAGGGAGATGGGTTGATCTGTAGGAGGGAAGCTGAGAATTGTGGGATCAATGATGATCAAGAATTGTGGATGTGTTGTAGGTTTCTGCAAGTAGATGAACTGTTGAGTTCTGTGAATAAGTTTTGATTGAGAGAATTGTTGTTTACACGATGATTCTTGGTTAGACGATGGATTGTCTGTTCAATATCTTGTGGATTTTCTGTCTCTTCCTCAATCATGGATTCAACGACTTATTTATATTGTCAGAATAGTGAACACATTGATCCCAGTAAGTGTGACGGTTTCTTGAGTGAAAGAGTGGGAAAGTGGGAAATTGTGGTGAAACCAGTTCCAGGTCGTGTGGAGACTTGGTTAACCGTCCACCCACTACTTTGCTAACTCCTTCAACCATTTGCACGACTTACTCACATTTCTCATCGTGGATGAACACACGTGCCGTAGGCCGCCAGACCAAAACCCTGAGTAATATCCCCCCATGTGACGTGATTGATGTCTCACGAACGTGGAGTCTGCAAAGCAGACGTGTATTTGATCAGTCAGTCGTTGACTTGATTAGACAGTGAGTCTAAGTTTTGTTGAATTGAGCATGAGTGACGAATGCTAGGTGATTCATGGATTGAACATGTCATACGTATAGTTCTTGAATGATGTTGATATTGCTCGTCTGAGCAAATATTGCAAATTCGATGAATTGTTGAATATTGAGTTAGATCAATATTAGAGTAGGGCTGTCAACGGATGAAATTCCGTCGGATTTTCACCAATCCGATTCCGATAGGCTAAGTGTTATCGGAATTCCGAAATCCGGTAACATCCAGCGGAATTTTAAAATTCGAATCCGATTCCGATAGGTTAACTTATCGGAAATCCGATAAATTCCGATAATTCCTAAAAATATGAAAAAAAAAATGGGTAAAAGGGATTAAAAATTACTAATCCGGTTAGAAATTTCGATAAATTTAGATAATTTTCAATAATGTATGATAATTTCTAAGAATACAATTTCCGATAGTCAACATCTTTATCCTAGAGGTAGGAAATTACTAATACATTCCTATGTGTTATCGGATGTCAGAACTTAACAATCGGATAGGGTCTAATCCGATTCCGTTACGTTAAGGGGAAAAAATCCGATAAGAATTCCGATCCGACATCCGATATCCGATATAACGGATAAAATCCTATATGATCATGAATTCTCGGAAACGGATTTCGGACTATTATTGACAGCCCTATATTCGAGCAACTGAGCAAGTATTGATCAATTCGATAAAATACTGATAGTTGGATTAATATTCGAGCAACTGAGCAAGTATTGCTCAATTCGATAAATTACTGAATATTGATAGTTGGATCAATATTCGAGCAACTGAGCAAGTATTGCTCAATTCGATAAATTGCTGAATATTGATAGTTGGATCAATATTCAAGCAACTGAGCAAGTATTGCTCAATTCGATGAATTATTGGTAGCGTGACCCAATAAAATATTAATTAAAATATTGGTAGCCTACCAAATATTATATAATTAATCTGGATGTTGATTACTAGATCAACATAAAATTATTAGTGTTTGAACTTGCTCAGAATTATGATTTGTGGAGCGTTTGTTCGAAACCCTAATTTTGATCAATTGTTCGTCAATTGATGAATTGCTGAAAATAAGTCATGAGTGAAGGAGGGATCGACCACATGGGATGATAGAAGACCATGTGGTGCCCAAGTGCTCGAGTGAGTGTGCACCATAGTTCTTAGTTGACCAGTTGGTGAAAGAATGATCAAATGCTGGTGTTGATCATTTATTAGAATAATGCTCGTCTGAGCATTAGGTGATAAAACCTAATTATGGAGAAGTGAGGGACCGTCCAAGGGAGCATATAATCGTCCCTTGGTGGTGTGGGACCAACTGATGGTCAATTGAGCAAATTCCAAGTTGGTTGAAAAGAGTTTGGACCCAATATGAGAAATTGAGCAAATTAGGTACAAATCATGAAAATGTGTGGGACCGGCTCCTTACAAGCCTTAGGGATGGCCTTGGTCGGTTAAGGAATCATGCCCGTGTCACCATAATGTCAGTGTCTCAGTCCTGAGAGTTTTGGTATTTTCTGGTGTGCGTTTGAGAAATATTTTGGATTTTCAGAAGAGTTTGATCTTTGACTGAAATTCTTGATTTTTGCTCGAATGAGCAAGTAAAACTTTGCTCGTTTAATCAAAATTTTGAGAAAATTAAAATAATAATATTTTAATATTTGACGTGAGTAGCCTAGTCGGTCACGTGACCATTTGACTTTTTGGCTTTTTCATGGTTTGAGCAATATTTGAAAAAATATAAAGAAACCATGATTTTTGCTCAAACGGAGGAGTTTCATGAGATGAGGGAAATAATAATTATGAAAACAAGGGATTGCAAGGTGTGGGACCAGCCACGGCTAAGGCATGGCCGGCCGGCTAGGTAGCCCGGTCCCACGACACCTTCCCTATTTTTATTATTTTTCATGAAACCGTGAAAATATAGAGAAACCGTGAGTTTTGCTCAAACAAGGAAAGTTGCTCAAATGAAAGAGTCTTCATGAGTTCATGAAAATAACAAAATAAGAAAAATAATAAAGGAAGAGGTGTGGGGGACCGGCCACGGCGGCATGACCGGCCGGCCGGTGGTCCCGGTCCCTAGGCGCCTCTTTTATATTTTTTATTATTATTTTCTCTCTCATATTTTGTGTAGGATTCCTCGTTTGTCCATACTCTCAAATGCTCGTTCGTGCATTTGGGTGCTCGTTCGTGCATCATTGTTGAGTACACTTGCACCATTTTCTTGGAGCTTACTCGGTGATAGTCCAGATGCCTGATTGTTGAGTAATTATTACTAATTCATGAAATTCAGCGGAGAATGATTCATGAAACGGAGTAATAAAAACGAATTGAGTATCTATTACTAATCCATGAATCCAGTCGGAGGATTCAGGGAACGAAGTAGTGAGATAAAACGGTTATCCATTACTAATCCATGGAATCAGCCGGGGATAGCCATGGAACGGAGTAATGGGATGAAATATATTATTTTATAGGAATTCAGTTGGTGAATGTCACAGTAGAATTAATCTATTGCAGAAAAGATATGAGATAGTTGAAGCATCATACTCGTTCTGAAGAGTCCATAGTCAGGAAACAACGTGCAGCGTCGATGTCCTGAAGGCATTTAGCCCTCCAGCAAACAATTATGTCTAGAGAGCCGCCTGAATCTATACACGGTCTCTCTACATATTCAGGGAACAACGAGTATCGCCGACGTCTTGAAGGCGTTAAGCTCTCCGACAAACAATTATGTCCAGAGAACCGCCCAATCGTTCTTCTATGTAGAGGGGGGTCTCTCTATGTAGTCAGGGAACAACGAGTATCGCCTACATCCTGAATTCGTTAAGCCCTCCGACAAACAATTATGTCCAGAGGACCGCCACATTCTATTATTCTACATAGAGGGCACGATTAAATGCGCAGCATCGAACGCTCAGCCGGGGAAGCCTTTCGATAAACATATTAATCGTGACTCTGAGAGGAATGCTCACTCAGTCAGAGATTGTGAAACGGTTCACGGATCATAAAACATGAATCGTCACATGCGTTCCTGAAGCCGGGTCAGAAACATGCAGTATCATGATTTTATGATTTTGACCTTTGTCAAAAATCCACCATCAACAGAGATATATAAATCTCACGTAACTAATCAATCAAATAAATCTAATTCTAGTTGGATCTCATTAGATCAAGGTTTGTGCACACAATTCACAAGATACGAAAACCAATAAGAAATCTTCTTCGTCTTCAAATCTTCTGTAATCTTACATAACCTGCACAACACCACTTGAATCTCTTGTGATCAATCACACATATAACGGAGTCTGTTAACAATGGATTATCAAAAGATGTCTTTAGATCTAACAACAGTTCTAAAGATCCCGTCGATACTTCGATCTAGTTTGAGTGAATCTTATATCAGAAGAGAAGATTCTCAAGCATAAACAAATAGGTGCAATCAAAGTTTCAACAACCGTTAGTCAATCAAATCAATCGAAAACTAATAACACTGCAATTATCTAGTTTCCCTTCGTAGAGCTTCTTGATCCCACAGAAGTCTTTAAACGAGCGGTCGTAAGAGATTTCACCTAATTAGGATACTTCCCTCTCCGAATAAACGGCTCGACCAGAAACAACAAGAAATGAAGTTTACCTAGATCTTAGGATAGTTTGCTAGAAATACAAACTTAGGTATATAGACCAAGGATGTTTGGACACCAAGGAATTTCCAAAACCGAAAGTATTCTCAAGATATGCAATGAATGGCAAAAGTCGGTTTTCCTAATTCCAATAAATGCTTGTCCAATATTTCTGAAATCTCTCAATAGAAATCTCCAATTAGTAAATGCACATTACTAATTTTCATTTTCTAGAGATATGCATTAATTGCTGGTAATTAAAGCATATAAAACCAAAAACCTTAATTAAAAGATTCTTGATTTATTTCGGCACAGGATCACCTTGAGTACTAAGGAATATCTTTGAACAATAAATGATAAGAGTTACTGCTCGTGTTCAAAGTATGTTGACATCTTTTCACTGCAAATCCTTATTTCATATTTACAAGGATTTGCTTTCTTGGAATCGGTTATACCACACCAAACAAGTTTAAAATTGGTTCAACTATTTTCCAGGACTACTATGTGATTGATTAAATATCAAATCACATACATGGGTTCAATCGGTTCTACCAGTCACTAGGATCAGTTATACCTAATAATGGAAACACTTGTGATCGGTCACACCAGTCACTAGGATCGGTTACACCTGTCACAAGGATCGGTTCCATCTACACATGGTATTACTTGTGGTCGGTCACATCAGTTACCAGGACCGGTTACACCAATTACAAGGATCGGTTACACACACTCATGATCGGTCACACCAATTACTAGGATCGGTAACACCAATTACAAGGATCTATCATACCATCACATGGTGATTACTTAGGATCGGTTACACCAATTAACAAAAACCATCCATACCAAATCATAAGTTAGGCATTGTGATTAGTTATACCAAGATGCATAACTTAAGTTAAGATCGGTTCTACCATCTCACACATATTGGTCATCCAAAGATTTGCAATGAATAGCCAGACCAATTAGTCTAATGATCCCGTGTTTTGTTAAGCCTTAAATAATACATACAAACCAAAAGAAATTGACTTGCATAATTATTTTCTTAACCTGAAGAAATTGAAACAAACATACACATTATAGCACCGCAATTGCACCGAATTTTGTTAAGCAAAAACACTTGATACCCAAGAATATAGAAGGTACCAAACAATAAGTCAAACAAATTGACACATTTTTTCTTAACCGGAAACAACTGAATCACACACACATCCATACACAATATAATGAAACATATCAATTGCACCGAAATTTTGTTAAGCAAAAGCAAAATATATGCAATATAAACAGGCTTTTCTTAAACAGGAAAACGATTAACTAACAAATTAGTTACCTATATTTCCGCAGCCTCTTCTCCCCAGAAAGATATATCATTAAGCGCAAGTTCAAATAAGAACTCTTCCAGTGTGTTGTCATCCTCTCGCAAGAACAAAATAACAACAACAAAGGAAACCTTTACCAGAGAAAGGTTGAAACGGTTTTAACCAACGTGTGCCAATAACAAAAGTTAAAAACCTGAAACACATATGTTATGCTAAACACAACTCATGAAAACACAAATTGATTCAATATATCGTGACTTTTCACATATGAGTTTCAATAGGAACACCTTATGATCCTTTGATAAAGCCTACCAACATGGGCTAGAACTCAATCCCGCTAAATCAAAAAGCCACACAAATCATAAGGGTTACATTCATATGAGATCGAATATTAAGGTTAATAAAAACCAAAATCAGAAATCCCATAAACCGAATACACATATCAAAAATATAAACATTCATTCACAGGCTATGTAATCGGTAATTATCACACAAAAATTATAAAATAATAATTTTATTCATAAATAATAATGATAGTTTTATTCAAAATAGACCTTGTACAATAATTGAAGTAAATCAAAACATCGATGTCTTTTTTTTGTATGAGTTCTAAGAAATAAAACACTCTTTATCTTCGAGCCATTTTTGACCTTATTTTTCTAGTTCAGACTCTTGGTTTCCTTCACCCTTCCAAAACTCTGCATCAATGTTCAGGATACCTTTCAGAGTTTCTGGATCTTTTCGAGCAGCAAAGGCTAACTGTTTGTGAATACAGTTTAATTGTCTACCAAGACTCTTAAGATTAACCATAAGATTATTGTTATGAATCAGTGAATTTCCTTTAACGATTTGTTCTTTGGTTTGACTTCCGGTCATCTGACTTATGGTCTTTTTAGAGACAACATTAGTGCTTCTCATGTCATCAAAGTCATCTCCCATCGTGAATTCACAGATTTTGGTAATGAGATATGGAAATCCGAGATGTCTCTTGACTCCTGGAGATGAAATGGAATCAGATATCTTTATCATTTGACTGATAATGATCCCACAAAGATCAACTTGTGAATCACCTTTCAATAGAAAGTAAACAAGTTCTGCAAATTCCTTATTCCAAACTGACTTATCTCTTGTACTTGCAAATAGAGTTGATATAGCAGGTTTTCCGAAAACCCTTAAGTAAAAAGGTATATCTTTGGTTGGTAATTAGCCATCTTCCCAGTCTGAAAAAGCGGGGGTCTAACGACCACACCCAATATTTCGTTCGGCAATCTGTATGGACTAACTCCAATATAATTCCAAGAGAATCAACTAGACAGTCAGACTTAATCAAGGAAATATATTAATCAACAACCAAAGGTTGGATTTACCAATTGATTGAACTACGCACAACCTGTGATATTTCAATTATATAAACAAATATAATGCAGAAAAGAAATAACACAGACACCATAAGTTTTGTTAACGAGGAAACCGCAAATATAGAAAAACCTCGGGACCTAGTCCAGATTTGAACACCACACTGTATTAATCCGCTACAGACACTAGCCTACTACAAGTTAACTACGGACTGGAATGTAGTTGAGCCCTAACCAAGTCTCACACTGATTAAGGTACAATCGCGTTCCTTACGCCTCTAAATCGTAGCAGGACTCTACGCACTTGATTCCCTTAGCTGATCTCACCCACAACTAAGAGTTGCTACGACCCAAAGTCGAAGACTTTATAAACAAATCTTTCTCCCACAGAAAAGTCTATTCTGATAGATAAATCTGTCTCCCACAGAAGTACCTATGAAGTTTTTGTTCCGCCTTTTGATAAATCAAGGTGAACAGGAACCAATTGATAATCCAGTCTTATATTCCCAAAAAATAGCCTAGAAATATCAATCACCTCACAATAACTTAACTATATGGTACTAGAACAAGTTATTGTGGAATCACAAAGAATGAGACGGAGAGCTTTGTGATTACTTTTCATATTTTACCTATCGGAGAAAAATCTTGAGCCAATCTTAGAGAAGATCGTACTCAATACGATAGAACAAGTAAGTTCAGAACACGCAACTACAAAGAAAATAGTTGGGTCTGGATTTAAAATCCCAAAACCTATAATGGTTTTAGGAAATACCTAGGTTAAAGGAGAATCGACTCTAGTCGCAGCTAGTATCACACGGGAGGTGTGGGGATTAGGTTTTCTAGTTGCTAGATTTCTCCCTTATATAGTCTTCAATTCAGGGTTTGATAGCTTTAAAACAAAGCAATCAATATTCACCGTGATGAAATCCTGATTTAAGATTCAAGCTAAGTTTGCTTAAAACCAAAGAAATATCTCTCCACCGTTAGATGGTCTTAGCTTGTTACACACAAATGAAATATACTGTCATTTAGATATGGGTAACCATACCTAAACGTGTATATTGAGTTGGCTCAATAACAGTTAACCGAAGTTATCCATATGAACACTTTTGTATTAACCACATTCATCTAACACTTCTAGATCAAATGATAATCAAATAAATCTAATTGTGTTACTCATAGAGTTGTTCAATTGTTTATATTCTCATAGAAGTATACAAGACACAATTGAAGCAAAATCGGATTTAATTCATGATTGTACAAAGTACTTATTCAAGAATCAATTCATGAACATTAAGCTACGGTTTTCAAAGATTGCATTCCTTAATTTATAAATGTATTTGTTCATGAGTATGAAATCATACTTAACCGATTTTAGAACTTAAACCAACTTAGTTTGCAAACGGGTACGCAAACTTAATTTCCAGACTTTGGTCTTGTCCGACAGTTCGCAAACGGGTACGCCTACTGTCGTTCCGAACCTAACTCAGGTAGAACCGTTCGCATACTGGTATGCATACTTGGTTCCCGGACTTTAACAGTTAAAACCGTTCGCATACTGGTATGCAAGCTTGGTTTCCGTACCTGAATCATACTACAACAGTTTTCATACTGGTATGCATACTGTGTTATATCCAGACAATGATTAATTATTCTAAACTCCCATTTCAATCATTGAAACATCCTTAGAAGACGACAATAGTTGTCTCACACAAACTATTAGCTTATAAGTAATTTTCAAGTGACCGAATGATCAATACGAAACATTCCGAGTCGACATCAAATGACTGTCTCACACAAATCATGTAAGATGTTTCAAGGCAATTTTCACATGATCATCTTTTGACTTATTATTTAGTTTCCAACAAATAAATTGTTTTCCAACTAAACTCATCAAGAATAATAATGAACGTAACTAAAGCAAAAAGCTTCCAACACATATTTCGAGAAAGATATAAGCGAGTTAAACTCAGCTCAAAATATCAGATGTGTATAATGTAAAAGTCTATCTAGCTATACGACTTAGTCTCAATAGGAGATAGAATAGAATAGACTTCTGAGTGATAGATAAGTTTTAGTCTTCACATACCTTTTGTTGATGAAGTTCCTCTAAGCTCTCCTCAATAGATCTTCACCTTTAATTAATGAACGCCGTGAAGTCTAAAGCACAACTACACATTTTATTCTAATCCGAGACATAGCTATAAGTAGACTAGAAATCAAGACTTATAGTTTTGATCACCTAAACTTGACAAACAAGCTTGAGATAGCAACGCTTGCGAGTTCGACCGAGCAGTGCTCTTACACAGTCAATCTTTTTTTCCAATGAGATGTGTTGAAATGGTATCATGTTCAATTTCAACTCCGGTAATCATGTGATTACATTCCACATTGTACTTGATGATTTTTGAAATCGTCTTACGATCGACATAGTGAATACCACAACCAACAAGAGTAACAAAGGTAAGTTTTTCATGATCAATATTGTGAATATATTAGCATAAAAAATTCTTACCAAGTCAGGTGAATATTTTTCAAGATCAAAAAGTATTCCCCAGTTTCGATCTTGAACAAACTTCACATAATCATTATTTTGGACTTCTGGATAAAATCTTTTTCAGTAGTAAACTCTATTCTTTTGAGAGTTTTGTATTTCTCAAAACATGAACTATCCACAAAGGAGGCGAGTTCATGTTTATCTTCTATTTTGTAAGGAAATCTAATCCTTTCAATCTCATCTTATCTAACAAGATCATCAGAAGATTCGTTATCTCTTGATTTCCTCTTTCTTATATTTTTAAAAATCAATGATATACGAGAAACCCTAGTTACAGTTCCGAACAACTTCTCCCATGATGTTTGTAGAAACAACACAAAATAATCTTCTTTTATAGGGAGTGAAGATATCAATTTACGGAAAAAACTAGTTTTGGGAAATCCTTTCAAAATCGGAAACCTTAATTTGTGGGGAAACAAATCCGATTTTGCGGCTAGGTCTTTCTTTTGGAAAACCGATTTTTCTTGGAACGGATCTATATTATGGATCAGTTCTAAATTTATTTCCAAGTATTTGTTAACTCTATAATTATCAGAACTTGATAATTTTTGAAATTCGTTCAAGAATTTTCCAATAAAGTATACAATAACACATTTGAATATAACCAGATATTTATAAACAATATCTTTAGAATCGCACATCCAGTAATATTTTAAAAGATCACTTGCTTCATTAAAACAGTTGTGGGGTGTATGAAGCAATCCATTGTTAATATTAACTGAAAATCCATCCTTTGTAAAATCACAAAGATCCCAAAGTCGCATCCTAATCAGCGATACATTGACAGTCTTAGATCTGAAAATGTACATATATATATTTGGGTAACAAATCCAAAATATACTTATGATCCCAGATTTTTCAAGAAAAAAATAGTCATGGTTCATATTTTGAAAAATCTCATGTGGAATCTTATGCATTTTCAAGATAAAACATGTCACATAGAATATTGTATCATTGTTACTAAACTTGTTAGTAACCAATACCATGAGATACAAATCTATGATAGTCAAGGGATTGTGTAAGTCAATCGAGACATACATAGACATAATCCCAATTCCTAACCAATTTAGGAACAAGAGTATCATATACTTCATTCATATCTTTCACCACGAGTCTTTGAAGTAGTCAAATCCTGCTACTACGTTAACTGAATCAGCCATTAAATTCAATTTTTATAGGTTAGATCGTGATAAGCACGTAGGTGCTACATTTTATACCCATATTTATATTACTTAGGACTCGATATTTTGACTAATAACACTATTTTTAGTGCTTTTGTAGAAAGCACAAGGAATTATGCTCATCCGGAGAATAAACGTCTAAAGTAAAAGCTAAATTAGCATTTACGGCTCACTACACCAATGGAGCCAGAGCTTAACATTAATCATCTAGTGGAATACCAAGTCACTGATTCATTTTTGCACCACCACTTGCCATTTGACGGCCAGAGGATGATAGTGAGAAATAAAGTGGTCTCTTTGCTCAGGGGAAATCACGTGAAGGGTTAGAAAAGTACTGAGACGTGGTGCTGTTCAGTTCATAAGAAATTGAGACGTGGCCTATCTCCACCAAATCTCGAAGGAGGTGCATGTAATGATTGGTGAAACTATTTCGAGCATTGGATTTGGGGTGAGTTGTGGATGAAGTACCATCGAGAAAACAAGGCAAAGACCTGTATGTTGTATGGCACTCAGTGGAGTTACTGGTGGTGCGAGATTAATAATGAATCTGTTGACGTGGGTTGCGGTTGATTCAAATCAAGAAAGAGGTCATCTCGATGGAGTTGTTGTTGGAGCAAAGAGGCAGTGGTGGTTGTATGCGTATCTGCAGATGTGAAGGAGAATCAGTTTGCTGTCGTTCTCTGCTGAGTCTCGGTCAATTGAGGCAGTGCGAATCTGGTGGTTGTATACAGGACTTCTTTAAACAGCAACCAAGGAATAGAATTGGAGATTGAGCAAAAGCAGTGAAGATCTGGGTTGGTTGTGAACTGAATTTGACGACGAGAAAAATAGAAGTGATGCTGTAATTGGTGTTACGTGGAGTTGTTTGTTTAAAGCAAATGTTGTTGTGGTCGTAGCCGGCAGTGAATGGGTTGTCTGGAGTAGTCGATGGTGATTCTTGCAGTCGGTTAAGTCAGATGGTGGACAGGCAAGTCAAACTCAAGGCCTGAAGTTTATGCCGTGAGCAGCTGATGACAGATGGTGTTGCTGGCGACGATTTCTGTAGGTAGTTATTCCCGGAGTTGGGACTCAAAAGTGAACTGGGTTTGGTCGACGGTGCTGATGGTGGAGACAATTGCCGTGGCTAGAATACCACGGAGAGAACAGGGGAGGAGTTGATGCTGTGACCGGATTTAGATGAAGAGAACGAGTCAGTGCTGTGCTGTGGCTGAAATATGTGGATGCTCGTATCAACTGGTGGCAGTGGTAACTTGGTCTGCTCACGGGAAATGGAAATGGTCTCGCAACTGATTGGTGCTGGTTGATGTGATAGTAGCAGTTGGAAGCGAGACAAGGAGATGGAACTGATGCAGTGGAGCTGTTGAATGACGGAGGAAGAACTGCAGTCAGTGGTGGCTGTATGCGGTGCAGTCTTGTCCTTCCTGCGATGATCTTACAGCAGCAATGGCAACATAATTTGCTGTGGTCGACGTGAGAGATGGATGCAGTACACACGCTGGGAATGGTGATTCAGTCACATGCGCGAGTGGAGTTGTAGCTGGCAGTGATGGTTTTATAATCTCATACTGGTGTTGGTCTTGGTAGTTGTATACAGATTTGAAGAGGAGATTAAAGGGTAAAGGTGCTGTTTTAGTCCAACATTACGCAGCAACAACAATGGTGTTCTGGGCACCGAGCAAACTTGCGAAAGGGATCGAATTAGAAAGACGTGTGAGAAGATGGAGAGAGTCTAATTTCTGTGGGGTTCTGGTGTCTAGGAGTTCGGAGTATGGAAACGGGTTCCGTTGCTGAGAGTGAGAAGAGAAGTGAGCTGGACTTTGGTGGACCCGGCCTGGAAAATATTTGATAGGTCTTGTTTCTCGCAACATCTAGATATAACGGGGACAAAGAGAAACAGGGAGGGAGGCCGGTTTTGGGAGACGAACAGAAGGGAGGCGGCTACTGGGAACAGAGAAGAAGGAAGAGCCGTGAAGGCATAGAAGACAAAACAGGAGGAGAAGAAGAGGATCAATCGCCGGGTGACGACGACGATAACGGTTTAAATTATCTTTCTCTTTTAATTCATTTTAATGGGTTTTAAGAAACCCATAATTATGTCTTGCTATATTTTTACAACTAGGGTTTATGTTGAAACCACTTTTGAGCATTAGACCACTTTGATTTGAAACACTTGGTTTTGAGGCTATTTTGATTTGAATAAATTAATTCTATGATTTTATATATTGATTTAATGATGAAATTAGTTGTTGCTTCACCGGTTCTGTACGATACAGTAACTTTTGAGCTTAATCAATAGGATCGAAAATACATTTGTCTACTTATTTGATATTTCATGCTTGGGTTAACTTCTTTGATGGGGTATGCTTAGAATAGCCTACCTTATTTGAGAAGCTAAATTTAGTTTCGTATAATTTTCTCGCTAACGCAATTTGATGGTGCATGCTTTGGTTTAGTCTTTTGATGTGCCATGCTTAGGGTGTCCCAGCGATATTTGCGACTCTAATACATATAATAGGTGATGTCAATAGAACGGACAATAAATAATTCATGAGTTATGTTTCATTTCAGTAATTGAATAGAAATAGTGGTGGATACTATAAACCCTGGTTAACTGCACTCTCTCTGTGAATTTAATTTATTTGGTTACTTTAATTTTATTATTTCATTTTCTATTATAAAAATCTCAAAAACATATTTTCTTGTTAGTCAATTAGGAATACTGGTTATTGATATTTCCACCGCTCCTCGTGGGAACGACCTGTACTTGCCTCTGTCTACTAGTTAGACACCGTGCGATTGCGGTTTATTATATAGACAATCCCGAAAGCCTATCAGATCGCACCAAACACGAATTGTTAGATCTTTTCGCGTTTTCCTGCTCTAATACCAATTGAAAAGACGAGGGTACTCAATTACACCACAATTTTTTTGTTTCAACCTATAAGTCCTCTACCGAATGTGATCGTCTATGGACAGATTCAAGACATTACGACAATTCGGTTCACACTTCGTGTGATTGTCTATGGATACGAGATCGAGAGAATAAAACAACAAGATAACTTGTATGATTGACTATGGATACAAGATCGAGACAATACTACAACAAAGTGTGTTACTTGATAATAGGTTCGGTAATAACCAAACTCTATATGATCACTATCAAGTAATGCGGAGTTAATGTATATGTATATTTTATTTTATTATAATAAACAATTATAATCCAGAAATATAAGTAAAAGACACAACAAGATTTTGTTAATGAGGAAACCGCATATGCAGAAAAACCCCGGGATCTAGTCGAGACTTGAATACTCTCAGAATTAAGCCGCTATACAAAATCTAATACCAACTTTGTATAGTTGAGACCAAGCAAACTACCCCTAGATACTTAGTTTCATCAGTATCCCTGCGCCTTCGACTTCTAGAGTCACGCACGTGAATAACAAGTCGTTTGGATCGTATTCCAAACAGCAAGGGAAGAATTTTTTTGGTAACCACTCTAATCAATCTTGCAAAAAGATTTAGATGAGTCGTTGACAAAGGCTCTTCCGTTTAATCTAATAAACTCCTTCGTATGGTTAGATTGATCTAACTTTAACTACCGAAACAGTCAGGTATAGATTTGCACTCAATCAATATAGATCTCAAAGAGATATATATAGAATGTCGATCTCACGCAACTAATCAATCGAATAAATTCGATTCTCGTTGGATCCCAGCCGATCAAGGTTTGTGCACACAATTCAAAAGATACGAAAACCAATGAGAAATCTTCTTTGTCTTCAAATATTCTTTAATCTTCAATAACCTGCACAACACCACTTGAATCTCATGTGATCAATCACACATAGAACGGAATCTGTTAACAATGGATTATCACAAGATGTCTTTAGATCTAACAACAGTTCTAAAGATCCCGTCGATACTTCGATCTAGCTTGAGTGAATCTTATATCAGAAAAGAAGATTCTCAAGCATAAACAAACTATGTGCAATCAAAGTTTCAACAACCGTTAGTCAATCAAATCAATCGAAAACTAATAACACTATAATTATCTAGTTTCCCACCAACGGTACTCGTAGAGCTTCTTGATCCCACAGAAGTCTTTAAACGAGAGGTTGTAAGAGATTTCACCTAATTAGGATACTTTCCTCTCCGAATAGACGGCTCCACAAGAAACAACAAGAAATGAAGTTTTCATGGCTCTTAGGATAGTTTGCTAGAAATGCAAACTTAGGTATTTATACACTAAGGATGTTTGGACACCAAGGAATTTTCAAAACCGAAAGTATTCTCAAGATATGCAATGAATGGCAAAATTCGGTTTTCCTAATTCAAATAAATGTTTGTCCAATATTTGCCGAAATCTCTCAATAGAAAATCTCCAATTAGTAAATGCACATTACTAATTTTTATTCTCTCGAGATATGCATAAATTGTTAGTAATTAAAGCATATAAAACCAAAAACCTTAATTAAAAGATTCTTAATTTATTTCGGCGCAGGATCACCTTGAGTACTAAAGAATTTCTTTGAACAATAAATGATAAGAGTTACTGCTCGTGTTCAAAATATGTTGGCATCTTTTCACTGCAAATCCTTATTTTATATTTACATGGATTTGCATTCTTGGAATCGGTTATAGCGCACTTCCAAACAAGTTTAGAATTGGTTCACCTATTTTCCAAGACTACTATGTGATTGATCAAATACCAAATCACATACATGGGTTCAATCGGTTCTGTGAGGGTAAAATACCCGATCGCCACGTGTCAACATCTCAAGGGGTGGTCTCATGATGAAATGATGAGTTAGAAGTATCGAATCATACTTCAAAAGGTGATTTCGTCTGAATTGAGACGTCTGCTACAATGCTACATGTATGACGCGTGTAAGGAGTGGTCTAATCTACTCAGACGGCCAAGTCTAAAAAGAAGGAATGCGTTTAATGAAGGATCAGAAGAGGCATGGGCGAAGGTACATCACATCAGAAGACTCGGACGATCCATACTATAAACCTTCAGGGAAGAGCAGTACGATAATGCACAAGGCGACACAACTCGGAAGGAGAACCGAGCAAGACATCACGAGGGATAGTATAGAGTTCGTCCGAAGCAATGAGAAGATGTACGACAGCTCCACCAGCTCGGCGAGATCGG
The DNA here is from genome assembly GCA_023531105.1 of Papaver atlanticum. NCBI lineage: Eukaryota > Viridiplantae > Streptophyta > Magnoliopsida > Ranunculales > Papaveraceae > Papaver > Papaver atlanticum. The sequence goes on along the minus strand of JAJJMB010014260.1, from coordinate 7,029,004 downwards.
GTCACACCTCCACGAGTCCAGTCTGTCTATAAATACCAGTCCATGTAGAAGAAAATGGACATGTAATCTTAGATGGTCTTTCTACAGAGAATTCTAGAGAGAGATTTAGAGAAAGAGAGAGTGAGAAGTCTAAGTGATATTTGTAACTCTTTCAAGGGTAAGACCTTAATCAATAAAGAAGATAGTTTCTTTCCCGTGGATGTAAGTCTCAATGGCCGAACCACGTTATATGCTTGTGTTCATCTTTACTTTCATGTTCTTTACATCTTGTTTATCTTTGAATCTTGAATGTTAGTAGTTTTATAATCGTTAGATCTACTTGGGTGTAGTTAATGTCGTTTTATAGTTGTAGTGGTAAAAAGGTTCGTTGCTCGAACTTGTGAAGGATTTTCGAAAATTAAATAGAATTGTTTTGATAATAATAAGAAAATACCGAGACTTTGGATTCCACCATTGACCAATTAATTGATAAACTCTAATCAATATTCATGCAATATTCTTCTTTAAAGTGATTCTAATATTTGCCTCTAATAGATTTTTGAAGTAATAATTGTAAGCACGAAGCATGAAACATCAAAAGTATTAAAACCAAGCATGTCCCATCAAAACACTTCACAACTACTCAATAAAAACCAATTTTTCTTTTAAGTTCTATGCAAAAAATCATGTAAAATAATTGCAATAAATAATTAAAATAGAATTATACCACTTTTCATGGAACAATGGCTTCCTCCGTCGCCTCGGCTAAGGGGTTTAGCTCCTCATATTAATCACTTGCTCAAAATACATATTTGGTGTTCAAAAGTTGATTAAAAGAGTGAAAAGTGCTAAGCAGCGGATTCTGTAGTTGCTGAAGGTCTAAAACAGAAGTCCGAGTCGTTGCTGAAGAGCTTCTGTGACTGAAGGAAGATGCGACCGTACCTCGTTGTCACTGAAAATAAGTCTGCCACTGCGACTGATTCTGAAGGTCTAATGTTCTTCGTCTTCTTCTTCTTCTCAGCAGCAGCAGGAAAGTTCTGAACTCGACTCTGTTGATTATTTTCTCGCTTCTCTATAGCTCTAAACTTCTCCAAACTCCCCCAAATTGTTCGTATCCCTAAATATGACTTGAATCAACCTATATATAGCCTCCAAACCACAAAATTACTCGAGTTAATCCAAATATTTTCTTTTTTTCTTCACCGCACGTTATGGGATTTTAATCTTCTTTTTACGTGTTAACTTGGTTTCCAAACTCTCTCAAACTCTCTCAGGACTGAATAAGGACTCCATACACTCCTATCTTGCCGTAAACTCTTCACAAATTCTTTTATAAACCGAAAATAACTCAAATTGTGAATTCTCCCTGTTTTGCTCCAACACGGATTTCTATCCCTGTTTAATCGATTCTACAGCTCATACCATACTTGTTTATCCTTAACAGAGTTAACCCAACGAAAATCAGCCATTGAATCGCCTTAAAAATCATCCAAAATTCGAACAAAAAATCTGCCAGTAAAGAAAAATATTTCCCGCCAAAAATTTATTTTCAAATGATGAAGATGGGTGCTAAAGATGAATTTGGGCTACACATAGCCATGGGTGCCCCTTATCCGCTGCTGGAGTCCGTATAACACTTGTCCCTTGAGGTGCATTTAGACAACTTTTCGAGCCGATTTTCCCAAAAATGTTTATTCCCCAAAAATACCTACAAAGGGATAAAATACCAACATTAGTACAAAAATGGGTACTAAAAATATACACAATAGAGATGAAAATAGACACATAAATGCGTCTATCAGTAGTCATTAGAAAAGATGCAACTACATTTTGGCGCTAGAAATAGGGAGGTATGAAGATTTAATCTACCTCCCTTGTACAATCTTATAGTTTTTTCATAATCTCTTAAAGAGAAGTGGTTTTCCATACCACAATGTAGATTTCCATGAAACTCATGAGTAGATCTCGGACGCAACACGATCTACATGATCGATGAAGTCCTGAAGATCCTCAGAAACTTTAGATCTACACCTTTTCGCCAGTTTTGTTTAAGATTTTTGTTCTTTTAAAGTTCCTAGCATCTTCCTAAAGAGACTCAAGAGAGTAAAAGGTCGGAATGAAGATGGAGTTTAAACCACTTAAAGACAGCATTCAGGCGACCTCCTCCATGAACGAGTTGGGAAGAAATCTAAGCAAGTAGACTTCGTAGAAAAAAAATCATACTACGAGAGTTGAAAAAGCGTTGAAAGAAGAATTATCCATGGTGTTCTTCATCTCCTGAAAAACTCAAAGTAATCCAAAATCTTCTTCTTAGAAATCTAAATCTAAGTCAAGGGGAAAGGTTAATGAGTACATAATCATTCATCAAACTCAAAGTTTGTTCAAGTCAAAAGTTTAGGACATTGAGAAATATTTCCTAAAATGGGAAGACGTGCTCAATCGTCATAATTTGGTTTTTCCAATTAAAGGTATGACGTGTAGAAGTAGGTAGTTTACTCGAAAAATGAGAAAAGCAAAACACCTTTTTCTTTCACCAAAACTTTATCCAAGTTGGGAATGTTTTAACATCATCACATGTCTCCAAAATTTACTGAAGAGTCTTCCTGTACTAAAACTGCACAGTCTGAACTATGACTTAATAATTGCGCATGACCTGCAAACTTAGGGTCCCACTTTTCTGACAGAAAAGACAAATTAAGTATTATTGCTTATATCGCAGGTAAGGCGATGGTGACGATACGATCCGCTCGTACGATCCAAGGAGAAACTGGTGGAGCCCAACCCGAGGGACTAGACGAGATGGACCCAGACGAGGCTATTCATAATGATGTGCCCCCAGGAGAGGGACAGCCCGATAACCAATATCGGGAAGGGTTGACAGACAACTCTAGCTCTGACGAAGAGGGAAATCCCTTCAAAGGACAAGGTGATATTCACTTGACTTGACCAGTAAGGTTGAACCAACTGCCAAAATAGATGGCAAACAACGGGGCTAAGAAGGATGATTCTTCTAGCCTCGATAACACCAATGCAGCTCTCACAGCTATTATGAAAGCGCAAAAGGCGCAGGAAGAAAAGATGAGAAAGTTAGAACGACGTAACAGGAGACTAGAAAGGAAAAATCATAAGCAAAAACGCAAAATGAAGAAAAAGGTGTCACTCACTAATATGGAGGAGATCCCCGAGGAGGAAAATCCTTTTGAAAATTTGCAAGACGATGAACGTGTCCATATCCCTGATACCTCAAACGAGGAGACGGAGGATCGATTTCCCAAGGGAAGCAAAGGAGTTCTAAACAAAGAGGATAGCCCCTCGGAAGGGTCATCAGATGTTAATCCTAGGCACAAATGAGAAAAGAAGAAAGAAAACGAAACTAAAACCAACTGCATGGCCGAGAACCCGGCAGGTGGAAATCCCAAGCGATGGGAGACTTCAAAAGAAAAGTCAACTCTCTCTAAGCAAGTGTCATATACTTACCAGTCCGATGAGGACTCGGGACGATCAAGATATCGTCACCCAGAAGTTTCTTTCTCGCCCGAGAGAAAACGAGGACGAAGGAAGAAAGCCGAAACGAGGCACATCGATGATCAATTGCAGGTCCGACTTTTCCAACTCGAGGCGATGTACAAAGAAGCTACAGGAAGACAAGGAGGCAAAAAATTAGCAGAAGTAATGCAGGAGGCAGGATAATCTCCCCTAGCGGAGAGTCTGTTGGCTCAACCATTTCCAAGGAAATGCTCCCTTCCGATTTTCGCAACTCCCTTCAATAGAACCGGTGATGAAGTTGAACATCTCCGATCTTATCGCATGACACTAACACAATGGAGTCAGTATGATGTTGTAATGTGTAAAAAATTTCCAGCTAGTCTAAAAGACGAAGACCTAATGTGGTTTAATAACTTGCCGAAAGAATCGGTCAAGTCGTTTGCCCACCTGTCCGAGCTATTCTTAGAGGCATACATGCACTATAGCCGAGTCAAACCCGGAATTGATATGTTGTTCCAATTAGCCATAGGACCTAACGAGTCGCTCCGGTCTCTTGTAACTCACTGGAGAAAGTTATGTGCCGAGATCGGAAGAGTCCCCGAGACCTACGCGATCTTAGGCTTCAAAAATAGTCTGCGAAAGACAGACCCCATATTCGTCCGAATGTATGAAACTATGCCACCCTGTCTAGGGAGACTAAGAGAAATCCAGGATGACTACATAGCCCTCGAAGAACTCCAAGATGGGACCTATGATAAATTGGTTAGAGGAAACAGTAGAGGGGCGAACGTGGTAGAACCACAAAACCCTCAGACACAAGTTCGAGGGGCAGAGCGATCTAATAATGGATCCGTACGATTCGATAAACATCGAAGTGGAGGATGGAAATGGCGAGACCAGGCCCAGCAAAAGAAGGGAAAATTCGTAGACCTAGTCTACACAAACCTAAACATTCTCATTTCTGAGATCTTCAAGAAGGTCGACAGTAAATACAAGATTAACTTCCCATGGAATAGAGGGCAACAGCCCGAACACGCTAAGAACATAACATATTTCTGTGAGTTTCACCAGTTCTATAGCCATCCGACAGACTCGTGTAGAGATCTGAAGAAGATGGTGCAAGATATGATTGATGACGGTAAAATCCAAGAGTACATCGCACAACCGGCGACCCAACAGGTGATATGACCACCCGTAGATCGCGTGGAAATCCCGCGCGAAGCTCAGTACTTGGGATGCAACACGATATCCCATTCGGCTATTACTGCTCCCATAACCGAAGGAAGTATTACAGGGAAAATTCATAAACGAAACTTTGAAGGCAACAAAGTCTTTAGCGTAGCAAAAGAACCTCCCATGGAGGACTGGATGAAACAACCTATCATCTTTTCAACCACAGAAGCACCAGACGGTGGAAGGAATCACAACGACCCTCTAGTTGTCACGATGGCCATCGCGCTCCCCGAACACGAGGATGAGGAGGAGAAGCCAAAGGCGCTGCCATGGGAAATGCCCAATATACTAATTAACGGAGGAAGTTCTGTCGAGATCTTATTCTATGAGACATTCAAACAAATGGGTCTAAGGGATGAATGCTTAATACCATCCACATATAACATATTTGGATTCAATGGCTCATCTACACGCCCAAGGGGCGAAGTAAATTTAGAAATCCGTGTAGGAAAAATCCTAACCTTGACTACATTCTATGTGGTGGATGTACTTTCACCCTATACTGCCATTGTTGGGCGATCTTGGGTCCATGGAATCAATGGAGTCGCGTCAACTTACCACCAGAGACTGAGGTTTCCAACACCCGATGGGATCGCAGAGATCATTGGAGGCTCGTGCGAGGCGAAGTACTGTTATAATATGGACGTACAGAATGGTGAGAATAGGGTAAATTCTCCAAAGGCGAAGAAGAAAAGAGCTAAGAATGCTAAGAGCCAAGAATAAATCGATACTTACATAGCAGAGACGAATGAAGCAAGGCGCTCAGGCGATGTGCCAGTCCTAACCTTGGATGGACCTATGGAGCCCTTATAGCAATTACAGAATCTCTCTGATATCGGAGAGCTTAGGTCAAATTTATCGGCCTCAGAACCTACAAAGGAGGTGAATATCAGAACACCCGAAAATCCGGGTATGGTTAAGATCGGAACTCTCCTCAACAGAGAGGAAGAAGAAAAGTTAGTGCGAGTATTAAAAGAATACTCTGATGTTTTCGCATGGTGCATGGAAGACATGCCAAGGATAAACCCAGAAGTTTGCTGCCATCACTTGAAAATTAACCCAAAGCACAATCCCATGAAGCAAAAGATGCGAAAGGTGACACCAGAATACCATGAGGCTATTCAAAACGAATTAAGAAAGATGAAGGCATCAGGTGTCATCCGAGAAGTACAGTATCCAATATGGTGATCGTGCCAAATAAAAATGGAGGAGTACGAATTTGCATTGATTTTAGCGATCTCAATAAAGCATGTTCAAAAGACAGCTTTCCACTCCCCAACATTAATCATCTTGTAGAGGCAACATCCGGATACGGGTTGCTATCTCTCATGTATGGGTACTCAGGCTATAATCAAATCCCGCTAGCCGAGGAGGATCAAGAGCACACTGCCTTTTTCACTCCCCGAGGCCTATACTATTATACTAAGATGCCATTCGGACTAAAAAATGCCGGTGCAACCTATCTGAGAATGGTGGAAAAAATGTTTGACAATTGGATACATAAAACTCTAGAAGTGTACGTGGATGACATGCTCGTTAAGAGTAAACTTCCACAAGACCATGCAAATGACCTCAAAAATATTTTTGAACAAATGAGGAAGTATAATATGAAAATTAACCCGGCAAAATGTGCCTTCGGGGTAACCTCAGGAAAATTTATGGGATATTTGGTCACGAAGCGAGGCATCGAAGTCGACCCGGCTAAGGTGCAAACCATCCTAGAAATGACCTCGCCTTCCACAATTAAAGACGTACAGAGATTAAATGGTCGTTTGGCATCCCTAGGAAGGTTCATAGTCAGATCATCCGATAAATGTAAGGATTTCTTCAACACTCTAAAGAAGGGCAAAAAATTCTCATGGAGCGTTGAGTGTGAAGAAGCTTTCCAAAAAATCAAGGAACACCTGGCCACTTTGTCGATCTTACAGAAGCCTAACCCAGGCGAAGACCTTTAGATCTACCTATCGGCGACTAACATTTCGATCAGTGCGGTACTAACTTGCATAGACGAAGGGGCATAGAAACCAATTTACTTTATAAGCAAAACTCTGACCTCTGCAGAGAAGAACTACTCGAAAATCGTGTTGTCCTTGGTATATGCAACATAAAAATTGCGAACATATTTTCATGCACACACTGTGACTGTTATTACAAAGGCTCCAATAGAATCTGTATTAGACCATGCCGACAGGGCAGGCAAAATCTCCAAATGAGGAGCCCAAATTAAACAATTTGGGGTAAAATATCAAACCCAAACTGTAATCAAGACCCAGGTCGTTGCGGATTTCCTAGACGATTTTCCTCTAGACGACACCGACTAAATCAAGGAAATCCCAAGAGTGGAGGACGAACTAGAAGATCCACCCGAATTACTTCACTCAGAAAATCCAAGACGATGGGAAGTCTTCGTGGACAGGTCGTGTAACTCGGAAGGATCTGGCATCGGAATGGTCTTCACGACTCCGACAGACCGAAGGATCGTTTATAGCCTAAAGTTAAAGTTCCCCTCCACGAATAACATAACCGAGTACGAGGCCGTTATACATGCTCTCTGAGTAATAATTAAGCTCGGAATCGATGAAGTAAGACTCACAAGCGACTCACAGCTTGTCATATGACAAATTGATGGGATATATCAAGCTTCCGATGCATGTTTGCAGCGATATCTCCAACTCGCCAAACACTACATCGGGCAGATACCTAACATTACTTTCCGGCATCTATGTAGGAATAACAACAGGCATGCAGATGCTTTAGCTTTTATTGCCTCCATGACGGCAGATCCGGAGGATATATCCGTGAGAATCGAAAGGGTACTACTTCCCTCCATACCCATAGAAGGAGATATGGAAATTATTAACGTAGGCACAAGCCAAGAAGCTTTGACCGAGGATGATTGGAGAGCCCCAATCACGAAATATCTGGCTAATGGTGATCTTACAAACGAGGTGATATCTCGTTCAGGAAACTACCAGTTGAGAGGCGGAATACTGTATTGACAGTCATACCCGGGACCACTGCTCAGATGCCTATCCTTCGACGAGGCTCAGCAAATCTTAAAAGAAATACATCGTGGGTATGCTGGAAATCACAGCGGGGGAAGATCCCTAGCTCACAAAGCCGGGATACAAGGGTATTTCTTTCCTCGTATGAACGAAGATTCAAAACAAATGGCACAACGATGCATAGAGTGCCAAAAATTTGTTAAGCGAAGGCACACACCTTGCATGGATCTAAAATTTGTATTAAACCCTTGGACATTCTCCAAATGGGGGGTCGACATCGTAGGACCTCTACGAGCTGGTACAGGACAAAGAAAATACCTAATCGTAGCCATGGACTACTTCACGAAGTGGGTAGAGGCCTCGGCCCTTAGACACATCAGAGACCATGATGTCTTCAAATTTCTCTTTGAGCACATTATATGTCGCTTAGGTATCCCATCTGCCATCGTATCAGATAATGGGGCCCAACTCCGAGGGAAAAATATTGATCTTCTCTTTAATTGTTTCAAGATCATAAAAATCAAGTCTACACCCATCTACCCCGAAAGCAATGGCCAAGCAGAGACCAACAATAAAACCATCGGCGACATGCTTAAAAAGAAGCTAGATGGACATGGGGCTAGCTGGTGTGAACAACTGCACAACGTTCTATGGGCTTATCGGACCACCCGAAGAGAGGCTACATGGATGACCCCCTTCGCTCTGATATATGGTACAGAAGCGATCATACCAACTGAAGCGATGATCCCAACAACTAAAACCGAAGCTTGGGAAAAGAAACTGAACTCAGACATGATACTCGCTAAGTTAGACGATCTCAAAGAAAATCGGGAGATAGCTCTTCAAAGGATAGAAAATTACCATCGGAGGTTGGCTCGAGAATACAACAAGCATGTCCATCCGAGACAATTCAGCACAGGCGATAAAGTCTGGCGCGAAATCCCACCATACCAGCGCGAGTCAGGAAAATTTACACCCATATGGGAGGGACCACTCACAGTCATAGCCAAGGCAAGTGTTGGAGCATATAGGTTGCTTAAGCCCAATGGGGAAGAATTGGAACGCCCATGGAATATTAAATATTTAAAGCAATACAATGCTTAGAAAACCTATCGCATAGAAGGTTAAATTGTGAAAATGGGTTTGAACCCCTACTTGTAAAAGGTCATGAAACCTTACTTGAATGTACTAAGGGCTTATAAACCCTCTTTTGATAATAATAAAATTCATCTTCTCGCTTATTTTTTCTTTCTTTTTCATTTCTTTGATTATATCTTTTTCTTTGTTGTCTATCTGATTGTTTATTTGTTTGCCTGTAATTTTTGCTTAATTTCTTTGCTTTAGTTTTTCATCATTTCTTGTACTTGCATGTAGAGTAATCATTTCATAACAACATTATAACAAAAGCCCATCAAGATTATGGCACGGTGCTAGCCACACCTTCCATTCTACAAAGAATGATACGGGAAAACACCTAAGCTGCCTGAGACAAATATATGGACCTAAGGCAATGCCATCTAACCTCAAGAAGCGAGATAAAGCGGGGAACACCCTAAGCTACCTAAGACGGAAACATACCTAAGGTAATGCTATCATGATCACGAAATCGGATGATGTCCTGCTATACATGAGGTATCCAGATTTCGGGTACTTGCCTTTGGCTAAGGCAAGAACCACCTTACCGAGATATCGCCCTCCAAACGATGTTATCAACGAGTGACTCAAACATCTGATCACCTAACCTAGGGGCAAGTGTAACCTAAACAGGACACTATTAAAAACCAAGCCCAAGAAGGCACAAAATTAAGGCGAGTAAAGAGATTTGTCATACTCCAAATCCAACACCGTAAGAGATGCCCAGTCCAATTAAGGAACTGATCACTCCTTGGCATTGTCACCCAAAATAAGAACATCACACGCTAAAAGTCAATAACAAAGCTATCTTATATATAAATAGCTACTCAAAAGAGAAAGTATCAATTGCCTCCTACAAATGAGGACTTACCAAAAAATTGTTAGTAAGATACTGCCTCGGAAGAAGCACGAGGACTTACCCATCAACAGTATTTTCAACATCGCCTCGGGAACAGTACGAGGTCGTCACACCAAAAAGGATAAAAGTTCTTAACACTAGCTCATACGCAAGAAAAGCAAAAAGAACAAGGAAACTAATGAACTCAAGCTTGTTCATCATCAGGAGCACCCTGCTCAGTGAAAATGCGGGGGCACAACAACCACACCCAACAATTCGTTTGGCAATCTGAGAGGACTTACTCCAATATACTTTCTAGAGAATATACTAGACAGTTAGACTCAATCTAGAGAAAAGTATATACAAGAGTTTATATCTCTAACTCTTAATTCAATCTGCAATCAGCAAATAGAAATTTGCGAGCCCAATTGAATATAAGAGAAGTAACTTGAACGGTACCAAAGACCAATGTTCAAGGATCAATCAATTTTAATCAACAACCAAAGGTTGGATTTCCTAATTGATCGATACAATGCACAACCTGTGATATTTCAATTATATAAAAAAATATAATGCGGAAAAGAAATAACACAGACACTATAATTTTGATAACCAGGAAAACCGCAAATGCAGAAAAACCCCGGGACCTAGTCCAGCTTTGAACACCATACTAAATTAAGCCGCTACAGACACTAGCCTACTACCAATGAACTTCGGACTGGACTGTAGTTGAACCCTAATCAATCTCACAATGATTCAAGGTACCGTTGTGTTCCTTACGTCTCTGATCCCAGCATGATACTACGCACTTGATTCCCTTAGTTGATCTCACCCACAACCAAGAGTTGCTACGACACAAAGTCGAAGACTTGATAAACAAATCTGTCTCACACAGAAAAGACTAGTGGAATAGATAAATCTGTCTCCCACAGAAATACCTATGAGTTTTTGTTCCGTCTTTTGATAAATCAAGGTGAACATGAACCAATTGATAAACCGGTCTTATATTCCCGAAGAACATCCTAGTATTATCAATCACCTCACAATAATCTTAATCGACTAGCGAAACAAGATATTGTGGAATCACAAACGATGAGACAAAGGTGTTTGTGATTACTTTTCTATCTTGCCTATCGGAGATATTAATCTCGAGCCAATTATAACAATCGTACTCAACATGATAGAAATAGCAAGATCAGATCACGCAACAACAGAGAAAATAGTTGGGTCTGGCTTCACAATCCCAATGAAGTCTTCAAGTCGTTAACCTACAGGGTCTCGAGGGAAACCGAAGGTTAACGGAGAATCGACTCTAGTTATGCAACTAGTAACACACAGAAGTGTGGGGATTAGGTTTCCCAGTTGCTAGAGTTCTCCTTTATATAGTTTTCAAATCAGGGTTTGCAATCTTCGTTACCATGGTAACAAAGATTCAATAATCACCGTTAGATGAAAAACCTGATTCAACTAAGCTAATATCTTTCAATCGTTAGATCGAACTTAGCTTGTTACACACAAATGAAATGTACCCCCATTTAGGTTTATGTAACCGTACCTAAACGTGTACACCATGTTGGCTCAACAATAGTTAACCGAAGTTAGCCATATGATAACTCTCATATCAACCTTATTCATCTTAACCATAACTAGTTCAAATGACTCAAATGAAACTAGTTAAAGAGTTGTTCAATTGCTATATTCTCATAGAAGTATACAAGAACACAATTGAAGAAAAATTGGTTTGATTCACTCGAATCAATTCATGAACATTATAGACACGGTTTGCAAAGATTGCATTCCTTATTATATAAATGTTTATGTTCATGTACACAACCGATTTTAGAACTTTAACCTTCAAGTATGCAAACGGGTATGCATACTTGAAATACGCGGACCAAGATTGGGCTTCGCCAGTACGCAAATGGGTACGCGTACTTCCAATCCCAGCAGAAATATTCGTACATGAACCTTACGCCAGTACGCGAACGGGTACGCATACTTAGGTTCCCGGATTTCTCAAGCCAACAGGTACGCGTACGGGTACGCATACTATGGTTCCCGGTCATGGATTACATATGTGCAAGAGTACACAACATGACATATCCAATAATGGTTAAGTGTTCTAAACTCTTATTTCAATCATTGAAACTTTCTTAGAGGATGAAAATAGCCGTTTTCACACACTATTAACATCAAAGCAATTTTCAAGTTATTGAAATAATCATAACGAAACATTCCAAGTCTACACAAAATGATTGTATCACACAAACCATGTAAGATGTTACTCGTCAATTTTCACATGATCATCTTTTTACTTGCGTCAAGAATATAAGATGAACTTGGTCGAAGAGAAAGCTTTGCCAACACATATTCCAAGAAATATGTAAGCGAGTTAAACTCAGCTCGAAATCTCAAATGTGTATAATAGAAAACTATATCGTAACACGACTTATGTCTCAATATAGGAGATAGAGTAGAAATAGACTTTCCAAGTGATAGATGAGTTTCAGTCTCCACATACCTTTTGTTGATGAAGTTCCACAAGCTCTCCTTAGTAGTTCTTCGTCTTTAAATGATGAACGTCGTGAAGTCTAAGGCTCAACTACACAATCTATGTCCTAGTCCGAGACATCTGTAAGTAGACTAGAAATCAAGACTTATAGTTTTGATCACTAATATTGGCAAACATGCTTGAGATAACAAAGCATACGAGTTCGACCGAGCAGCGCTCTAACACTCAGGATCCGCCTGACTTCTGCCCTCGGTTGCACCACCACCAGGAGTAATCGGCTCAGCAATGGGCTCTGGGAGCAGCAACAGCTGCGGAGCAATCGGCTCAGCAATGGGCTCTGGGGGGACCATAACATTAGCAGCAACAGCTGTCTGACGCTCGTATAGGATGGCGGATTTACAAGCATTAGTCATCTTCACAGCATACTTGGCATGGAGATTTATCATCTTATTTCTCTTATCCGCACGCTCATCCTCCAGCTCTTCCTCAAAGCGAATCTCTAGGCCATTGAGATCATCATCCAAGCTTTGCTTTTCTGCCTTAGCTTCCTCCAACTGCCTCTCCAGCTCCACATTGCGATTGCGAGCCTCTGCGAGATGACACAAAAATGTTAAGAACTCAAGTCTTCTAAAAACGAATAGAAGCAACAACAATTCAACGGTTGCAACAAGAAACCTTCTTGGCTAACTAGCATAGAATTAAAAGTCTGTTCCAATTGGGCTTTTTCATTGTCTAAAGCGATAATCTGTGCTTCAAAAGGCGTTATAGCACCATCACCAGCAGGACACGACAACATGTGCCTATCACGCTCCTTCTCAAGCTTGATATACTCTCGCTTGAGTCGAACAACCTCTTCTATGTCCTCCTCAACCTTAGCCAACATTGGAAAGTGATCTGATTGCCACTTAAGGAGATCATTCCTTTGGGACTGGAGTACTTTCACCTCGTTAAAATGGGTCACAGCGATTTGCTTAACTTCCTCTACCTTCGCCCGAAGCTCAATAATGTGATCACGATGAACATCCACATCTTTGTTACTAGCTTCAAGTTCCTGCTCTAAGGAATCAATCTTACACTAACGAGAGCTCAAGTCAATCTTCACTGAGTTAAGCTCCCTAACATGCTTACGTGCATTAATCTCAACCCTTTTCTCCAATTGACGAACAATTACTACCAATAGAGGGACTAAATTCATATTCAAGAAACCTATATTTCTAACAATCAAAACTACAGAGTTAAAAAGGCAAGTACCTTCTAATTCTCGCTTATCAAAGCGCAGCAACTCTGCTTCTCGCTTGGCAGCTTCCAACTCGAACTGAAGACGACGAACATCGCCCTCAACGGTCTTAGTCCGTCTCCTTGCTACCCGAGTCTCGTCTAGCATGCCAATCCTCAGATTGTTGCTCTAGTAAATTGGACAACATCACCAGTTAGACTGGGGCAATTACAAATATATTATAAAAACACATCAAGGCATCACCACATACCGCCTGCACAAGCTGCTGCTGAGTGGACCTATCTAACGAAGTCAAGATCCGTGTTTGCTCATCCTCGCTCAGCCTAGTGTACTCTTCCGAGCACAACATCGCCGTCGCGCCGGCTCCTCCACCAAAAATGGTGAGAGACAACACAGAAGAAGTCACTGGAGCAGAAGGAAAACTACCAGTAAATGCACTTGGTACGTCTGTACTACTAATACCACTACCACTTTGAGTACCAATAACAATACCACTACCACCAACTCTCTCAACCCGAGCACCTACATCGTATGGAATGCCCTTATCAGCGATATTACTCGCCTGGGGCATCCCTACGTCCGACATGGTAGCAGTACCATCGGGATGAGTGGACTCATGCAACAACGCTTGATCCACATCTTCAAAAAAAAAAACCTCACCAAGATCAATCATTTCATTATCACCAAACAGAGCAGAAATATCAACATCCAAAGCATGTTCTACAACCTCCACAGGAGCATCCCTCGTTCTTTCTCAAGAAATGGCATCAGATGCTAAGATATAAAACAAAGGCAAGGTATATATACGTTAAAATATTAAGACAATATTTTCTACCTTAGCATCCTCAATAGTTCGGGCAGACTGCGATTGACGTTTGCGCGAAGTAACCCACCTAAGCTCCCATATCATGTAATGTAGCATAAAACTATGCATCTCGGGAAGCTTGGGAAGAACATTACCAAGCTCATCCCAACCAAAAATGTAAGGGCCTACAATACGAAGTGGAACTAAGAACCACTTCGGGTTGTGTGTCTTTCGAAGTGTGAAGTTGCTAGCATTAGGAGGGTCCAAATCGGACAGGAGCAGAGGACCCTTCAGAGATCGGTGAGACCTTTAAATTACCACCCCAAAGCCATCAAACTTCTCGGACTGCTGACACCAGTAGTTCTCCACGAAGTTCTCGGGCGTATACAAATCCTTTTGAGAAGGAACAAACTCGTTCAACTCATGATCAGTAACCTTACCTTTACATCGTCGAGCACCTTCTCAGAGAATCCGATAAAAATTACCATTAGGTTGAAATATGCCTTGTTGAGGGCTGAGCCGACAGAGTACATCGTACTGAAAAGAATCCAATGGACAATACAAGGGAAGGCGAAGCCCAACCTCTAACTAACCCACTATCACGATTATGGGCCACAGGGATGATCCTCAAGGATCTTCTTAGTCAGAACAACGGTCTGACCCGCTGCACTAGCAAAAGTAACTTCAAACCTCTGAAGGCGGTGCTTAACCTTCATAGCCTCCAAATAAGCAGCATCAGACATACCAGAAGAGCGACTGGTACTAGGAGGTTTAACTGGTCTCTTCTCAGCACTATAAAATTTGAACAAAAGAGAAGAATCAAAACATATTACCGAAAATATCAAGAAAGGCGCAGAGATGACAATGGCGAACTCAAAAGAACCATACAGTTAAAAAACGACGGCGAAAACCATTGATCAAAACAACCTTAAAAAAGGAAAAACGAAGGAGAAAAAACTCTTACCGTCTTGAAGTTCGAGATTGAGAATCCTTGCCAGACATAAGGAAGTTTTTTATACAAAACAAGGAGTTAAGAAGGAACAGGAAAAGACAGAGAAGAAAGAGAATGAAAAGGCTCTGAAAAAAGAAAATAAAAACATCATTCTCTTCCCAAGAAGACTTTATAAGAAACCTTTGGACAATCAACCGGCGCCTCAAGTCCAACAGGTAAAATCGCATAAAAGGTGCAAACGTGGCGAAAATCTCGGACGTGGCGAAAAAGACGGGACAACTACAGATTTTCTCCCCATCATGCCCTCGGCAAGATGAAAAGAAAATGAGCAAATTATGAGGATAAAATACCCGATCGCCACGTTTCAACATCTCAAGGGGTGGTCTCATGATGAAATGATGAGTTAGAAGTATCGAATCATACTCCAAAAGGTGATTTCATCTGAATCGAGACACCTGCTACAATGCTACATGTATGACGCATGTAAGGAGTGGTCTAATCAACCCAGACGGCCAAGTCTAAAAAGAAGGAATGCATTTAATGAAGGATCATAAGAGGCGTGGGCGAAGGTACATCGCATCAGAAGACTCGGACGATCCATACTATAACCCAAGGATGGTGCAGTACGATGCCCTTCAAGGAAGAGCAGTACGATAATGCACAAGGCGAGACAACTCGAAAGGAGAACCGAGCAAGACATCACGAGGGATAGTATAAAGTTCGTCCGAAGCAATGAGAAGATGTACGACATATCCACCAGCTCGGCGAGATCGGGTCACACCTCCACGAGTCCAGTCTGTCTATAAATACCAGTCCATGTAGAAGGAAATGGACATGTAATCTTAGATGGTCTTTCTACAGAGAATTTAGAGAGAGATTTAGAGAAAGAGAGGGTGAGAATTCTAAGTGATATTTGTAACTCTTTCAAGGGTAAGACCTTAATCAATAAAGAAGATAGTTTCTTTCTCATGGATGTAGGTCTCAATGGCCGAACCACGTTATATGCTTGTGTTCATCTTTACTTTCATGTTCTTTACATCTTGTTTATCTTTGAATCTTGAATGTTAGTAGTTTTATAATCGTTAGATCTACTTGGGTGTAGTCATTAGAAAAGATGCAACTACAGGTTCTACCAATCACTAGGATCGGTTATATCTAATTATGGAAACACTTGTGATCGGTCACTAGGATCTGTTCCATCTACACATGGTATTACTTGTGATTGGTCACTCCAGTTACTAGGACCGGTTACACCAATTACAAGGATCGGTCACACACACTCGTGATCGGTCACACCAATTACTAGGATCGGTCACACCAATTACAAGGATCGATCTTACCATCACATGGTGATCACTTATGATTGATTATACCAATTAACAAACCAGTCATACCAAATTATAAGTCAGGCATTATGATTAGTTATACCAGGATACATAACCTAAGTTAAGATCGGTTCTACCATCTCACACATATTGGTCATCCAAAGATTTGCAATGAATAGCCGAACCAATAAGCCTAATGATTTCCCTTTTGATTCACAAAACATTGTTTCCTAGGATGAAAGCTTCACCATAACTCATTCACATAATCATAACAACATATACAAGATTATGTCGATGTCATATCTACGAAGTTCAAGATAAGCGTTATACTTCGTAGTCTAATTCCCTAATACTATGATCATACTATTATGATCATGTTAAATCACTAGAGTAATATACAATATGTACAGTATATACAGCTTCGCAGTTATTTTTTCAATATAGCACGACTTGAAAGATACGTTAGGAATGAAACAGTTCAAGTCAATATTACTAACCTCAAGTGGAAGGATGATGTCGTCGTTGTAGTTCGTTACTTCTTCACATTCTTCAGGTCTTTGGAGTAATACTTATATGTCTCAATATTCCTAGACTTTCTAGTCTAACCTAAACGAAGTTGACTATAATATTTAATCAAGCGACTCTAGATGAATTTTGATACTAAAATGTGACAACCAAACTTGACATACCAACGCTTGGTGAGTTCAACCAAGCTATGCTCTAACACTGTCATAACGACCAATTAAGTAAATCAATTGCTAACAAATAAACATTTGAAGGAAGTAGGAATAGGATAAAAATTCTCCTCTAATATTTGGAAGGGCCCGGTTAGTGCCTTTTGCCCCTACCAGCTGCGCCGAGTGCCGAATAAATTTTCGAAAAAAGCGGCACCGACCCATTCATACGTGCCAATTGCATTAAGATCCTCAAATTCGGCTAACCATCCGGCATCAATATAGTTTTTTGCATTAAAAAATAAAAATTGTTTCAGAACATACATAAAAAAGGCAGTCGCCACTCTTTCAGCTAGTTTATTATTATCTTCAGCCGCAACTAACATATCTTTTTCTAAACATGTTCTTAGAAATGTAACTGTAATTGCATCTGAAACCCACTGCGGGCGACACCTGGTCTACAAAGTGAAGGATCTTGTATCTCTGGGAAAATATGCTCACGAATATAATCAAATATGTACTTTTTTGGTTCATACATAATATCATCTCCAACACCAATACTCAATCCTGTCAACATGACCCAATCAAGCGGTGTGAACCCCATCTCACCAAAGGGGAAGTGAAAAGTGTTTGTTGTATCCAAAAAATGCTCAACAAGATAATCTATCAATGAATTATCATAAATTCATCGTCAATAAACGTCCCCATCCTGCCCGTTCAATAATGTATTAACCATTAGACTGTGTGTTTTAATAACCGTATAGTAACCAATGGACGAGACCAGGGAACCACGATGTGCATATTTGAATTTTGGATTGCTTTCGTATGTTATATATGTAAAAGCGTATGGCTTACCATCTTCTAGTACATGGTAGGTCCTTAACCCGGGAACAAAGACCTCCACATATTCAATAATAGGGACTATTTCAGGATCTTCACCAACTTTAGATTTATGTTTCTTGTTCGTCTTTCTGGCACTAACGAATCTCGACGTTGCTATGCTCGACATCTTTGTACACGATAAATACAAGTTTCATGATTAAAAGAGTAACCCTCAAACCATAATACACAAGTAATGAACTCTATAAACATTCATAAAACAAAAATACAAATTTTATCTTAAAAGAGTAATCCTTTTAAACAAATAATTAACTCTACACATTCATAAATTCAAGATAACTACATATTGCATCATTAAAAGAGTAATCATGTAAATCGAGTAATCAGCTCTATAAACATTCATAAATTATCTAAAATACAAATTTCACCATTAACAAATTAATCTTCTAATCAAATAATCAACTCTGCAAACATTCATCATATACCGTAATTCCATAATTCCGTAAACATTCATAATTTTATGTAGACATTTTGTCTTTTACAAACATATCCATCTCTTGACACATAAAATTAATCACAACCCAACTCAATTTAATCCATTCCAAATTCAAACTAATCAATTCAAATCAATTTTTTTAAACCCAATTTACATACACACAAATTATGTCTTCTACATATACAATAAGAGAGAGGATCCCCTCACACTCCTATTTTCGCACTATCTAACACTTTGGACACTAGTTTTTTTCTTTCTAAACAATGACGTATTTGAAGCTAATATTTTGTGGATATGTTCGTCTTACAAAGATCTACATACCCACAAAAATTGAGCACATTCTGAAATGTATAACTCCACCATTTACTACTTTGAAAATCAATCGTCGAAAATTAATGTATTTTCAACCTTTAAAATTAAGATTGGTAGATGGTGAGGTTTGGTATTTCAGAACGTGCTCATTTTTTATGGGTATATAAAGCATTGTTAGACTAGCATATTCCTAAAATATTAGTTTCAAATATGCTACCTTTAAAATTTTATTAGAAAAATTGTCTCCAAAAATGTGAGATAGTGTGAATTTAAGAGTGTGAGGGGGATCCTCTCTCATACAATAAACATATTCATCTATGGACACATAAAATTAACCACAATCGTACCCTTAATCTTCAATTAGATTTCCCCATCCCCAATTAACAAAGTACTATAACAAATATGAAACCCAGTGAAAAAAAACAAATAAATTAATTCAAATCGATTTGAGTTACATACCTCGTTGAGATAAACTTAATATTCATAAGCTTAACCTTTCTTTGTAGATTTATAGTCGATAAATTGGAAGATTATGGACGATTTTTTTCTTCTTAGTTAACTTGCTGTTGATGTGGAGAATAATGTAGAAAAGAGGAGAAGAAATGAACATGGGTATGTCCGTCTGGATTTGAACATGAATTATATTCACGTCCACACACGTGTTGGTGGTACACGTGAAGCATCAGGTGTTAATTTAAACAACGTCTGGCTCAAGCGCATGTATAATATCCGCCTCACCAGGGGGTGATAATAACATCGTTTGTCATTTGGGCACTCGTTAAACCTTTGCCTAATATCAAACGTACATCTAAAGTACGCCCTACACCAGGCGTGAGTATTATGCACGCTCAAATCAGGTGCTTACTATACGTCAGCCCGAGTGTGAGATGTGGATTATACAACCGTTCAATTTCATGCGTGGATTAAACTTGCGCTTGGCCAAATTTTACTCGTCTGCCGTTACGATTGACCACGAAGAATACGATTTTTTTTTAGGTTTTAGTTTGGTTTTTGCTCTTTGCTCTGTTACGGACGCTCTAAACATTTCAGAAAAAAGGTTTAGTAAAAACGTACTAGAGGAAAATAATTAGGCGTGTTGCTGGTTGAGTTGGTTGTTTTTGATATTCACCCACCACTCGACCTAAAAGCAAGTCTTATGGTAGAAGAATTCCACCTTCCATCTTCTATGCCACCTCAGCATTTGGAATCGTTCATGAAAGCTTAAAGTCTTATGATGGAATCATGGTCAATTATATCTGACTAAAATACTTGCATGGTTGAAATTAAGAGTGGCTTTTTTGTTTTGACTTATGATAAAAGACGAATTTTCTTTGGATTCCACACACCATTCTACAAAACCATGGAGCATGGCTTGGAAAAATTGTAGGTGGCACTAGCTTGGAATCCATTAGATTTGACATTCCACACTTTTTCTAAACTTGGAAGTCTTTATATAAAAATAGAGTTTTTTCGAGCACTCTCAATAACCGGAGCTTCTGGTTGATTCTGGCCCCACCATAATTTATTTATTTTGGTTTATAATATTTTTGGTTCACAAAATATTTTCGGCCAATCACAACAAACAAACGAATTACATAAAATAACCAAAATCTAATAAAATCTAATACATTGCCAAAAATATTTAAAAAATCTAATACATTTAATCTTAACAATTAAATTCACAAACAAAATAAACAAAGAAAGATTGTACAAACAAAATTAAAATAAAATCACATCAAAAAAAATATTGTTGATCATGATTTCATCACAAAATTAAATCAATCACAAAACTATAAAAAGAAAAAATGTCCAATGTTCAATTACAGTTTTTGATAATTAAACTAATCTTAATTACAATTACAAGCTATTAATTAATATTAAAACTAACTCTAACTGCGATTGCATTTACAATTCGAAAGAAGTAAAAACTTTGATCAAAGTTTATAAATCAATATACATAGAGTTGTGAATGCTTACCGAATCAAAACGTGCTACCTGTTCAGCAAAACATCGATCGTTAATCCTGTCCAATAGTTCGAAATAAAACCGTCAATAAAAAACATGGAAATAACATAACATGATTTAAACAAAACTAAAAATGAGGTACCAAAAATCCTCGATAAAAAAGTATAATCGACGAAAATGAATATTGGTTTTAACATTATTTTTCTTAATATTATTCATTTCATAAAAAATAAAAAAAGTTTCCTTTTTAGATGTGGAGAAGTTACTCAATAATTTTTTTGGAAAAATAAATCGACAAATAAATATAGTTGTCCAAAAATAATATTTATTTATTTATTTATATTATAGGTAAATATGCTAAAAATGTTGTGTAAGAAAAATATATTACTATTTACCGAGTAAATTTCATTAATAGAAAATAAAATATAAATTAGGTAAACTAAAATTTTCGTAGCCTGAACTTGCCAAAAGTAATACAAATTATACAATAGCAAAATATTGTTAGAAAAAAATATAAAAATCCCAGACATTTTTAAATATCGTTAGTAGAAAAAAAAAAGACATCCTAGGATTATTTTGTGTACAATTATTTTCTTATTGACAAGATTAAATAAAATAATTTGTACTACTATTAATATATGCGTAAAAGATATTCAATGGTTTTTGGACAAAAATATCTAAGCGAGTAAATGTAGTAACATAAAATATTGTACCAAATCCCTGATTATAGAAATTATATATATTTTAAGACATTATTGTTATAAAAAATAATTTTTTCTACATAATTTTTTGGTTTTGGCGACTATATAAAGCATGAGCCAAATCTTAATGTTTGCACATCTTTTTTTTTCTAGGTTTTTTTTCTTTCTCCTTTTGCTCTTAGGGGGTGAAGGGTTTGTCTTTTTGATGTCTAATCTATTTTTGTGATTTGTTTTGCATGCATCATTGAAAGTGTAATAGCTGCGGCAATGGAGCTTGTGAATGCTGATATTAGAGGTGATGAAATTAATCATTGTTTTTTTATTTATGTCTACTGTCGTTTTCTTCGAATTTAACCCTCCAATTTTACTTTTTTTCTATAGATCGGTGTACGATCTCCGAAATAAAAAAAATGAATAAGTCATAGCATGAGGAATCCAAGACCGTGGTATTTGTTCTCCCATTCGAGTGATGTTGGGCTCTACATCTTTCGAACCTATATATAACACAATTTT
Organism: Papaver atlanticum; assembly: GCA_023531105.1. Classification (NCBI taxonomy): domain Eukaryota; kingdom Viridiplantae; phylum Streptophyta; class Magnoliopsida; order Ranunculales; family Papaveraceae; genus Papaver; species Papaver atlanticum. The sequence continues at coordinate 7,006,997 of JAJJMB010014260.1, read as the reverse complement.
TGATTCGTGGTTGTGATTATTTTTATTTTATTTTTGCTATTATTATCTTACTTTTTTGCAGATATCACAAGCATTGTCATAGTAATTGAACTGATAAGTAGCTTTGTCATTCAAATGTCTATACATTCCTGCTACCATTTTGAACCAATATGGGCAATTGATAGTTGGACAACTTAGAAAGCTTTGCAGTTGCCTGAATTTTAATCCAACCAAAGAAGATTGACGAGGTTTGACAATTGACAGTTTCCATTGACTGTATTTTGCTTGCTGGTGAATCAAGAAGTTATGAAGAGAAAAATAGTGATGCTGCTAAGCGAAAAGTTTTTCTTCAAGGTGGTGATTGTACTGAATCTTTCAAGTTCAAGGAATTCATGCCCAACCGCATCCATGATTCTTTAAGAATTTTTCTATAAATGGGTGTTGTTTTTAAGTTCGGAAATCAAATGCCTGTCGATATTTTAATCTAATGTAGAATTTGTTAAAAAAAGATTTGATTTTTAAAGTAAAATTTTAGATCTTGGATCCATATTAATAATCATATTTTTCCATTTTGTACGTTGTTTAGGTGGAAAGAATAGATGGAAAATTTTCAAGGCCAAGATTAGATAATATGGGAAAGGGTGGAGTGAAGCTACCAAGTTATAAAGGGGATAATATGGCCCAGATAAATACAGCTTTGTATGGCACAGAATTTATTTGATTAAGAGAGGAAAGAGCGTCTAAGTTCAATCGTCTAAGTCAGATAAATTATCTAAACATGCAATGGTGCACATTTTCTTCTGAGAAATTTGTATTCTTTTTTCAATACATTGTGTTCTGTCTTCATGATCATGCTGAGAGTTATGATCAGGTACATTCCCTGGGGGTACCTTGGTGCATTTTTCTATATCCTTTGTAAAAGACATGAAATCTTATGGGGTAAAAAATGTCGTCAATTAGGTTAACGTCAATGTTAAATTGCAGCTAGCTTTCATATTAACACTACATGAAATAATTCTGAGGTCTCATATTCTTTAGAAGATGCGTGGCAGGAAGGGATCCACCTTTTGTGTCCATCCTTGGATATTAACTTTATCATATGTTAATCTCATTGGCTTATAACCATGTTTTCCGACTGATTTCTTTTTATATAATTTCTTACGAACGTACGAAAGGTTCAGTCCGGAACTGCGCATACGATGACAAACATTATTTATTTTATTTAACAGAATACCGTGGAGTACAACTGAGTTCCTAAATAGAATTTTATTTTTCTGTTGTTGATGCCGATTTTAGAAGGTGAAATTGATATTCGTTACATGCCCAGTTGTCAGTGTCCTGCTTGATTACCGATATTGACGTTAGAGGTGTTTCGTTTGTTACCTACTTACCTTACACGGAATGTCAAGACCGCAAAAACTATATCAGCTTCAGATTCATCCATTGTTCTCGAAAATATTTATCGTCTTACTGCTCTTCAATTAGTTTGGTAAGTTGCACAAAGTATATACCATCTTTCTTTCTTTTTTCCTCTCTAATAAGTAGAAATATTATTATATTGAATATCATTTTGATTCTTTGTCCGGATAAGATGTGCTTCCTATTATCATAATCATTTATGTATGTTCCGTCCTTTTTAGTCTTGGATAGACACTTTTCATCTCTTCTGCACAAATTCGTAGATTTAGATGTGTAAGAAAATACCTGTTTCGACTATTCTTCGACATTTTCTCTATTCATTGGACTTATCAGGAACCTCTGCTAATAGTACAACCAAAACTGATGGGGCTAAAAGAATTGCTTCAGTACTTCTGCTGGTGTTGCCTTATGTTTGGATTTTATTGTTGTTGTTTATATCCATATTCATTTACTTTTTGATTGAGTTGGTGCGCAAGATCCTCCTGGATTGCAAATCATATTTTCATGGAGTTTTAAACATTTCTTACAATGGTGAGAAGGAAAATAACTATTCAAATGATTTGCTTGGTCTAATTATACTAATCTTGCATAGGTTGAAAAGGATGACTTTCAATTTGTTGACACACGAGGTTTGTATCGATTTCACATTTTTTTGCACCTTACTCTTAGATTTGGCTGATCCTCCTTATCAACAATAATTTTGTTCATGTACAATAATTTCTTTTCTTTTCTTTTATAGTGAAGATGAGGCACTCGCAGTTTTATACCGCTATCTTGGTAGCTTTCAATTTGTTGACACACGAGGTTTGTATCGATTCCACATTTTCTTTGCACCTTGCTCTCAGATTTGGCTGATCGTCCTTATCAACAATAATTCTGTTCATGTACAATAATTTCTTTTCTTTTCTTTTATAGAGAAGATGAGGCACTCGCAGTTTTATACCTCTATCTTGGTAGCTTGACAGTTGCTCGAGGACGTTATTACTATGTTTCAGATATTCCGCTATAACTGACATCTTCCTTCTGAATGATCTTTATAAATCAAAAAGAATGGAACCCATTTTAAGAATTTGAATGATGAAAACCATCTTTTTTTTTATCTTTTTTTTTGGAAAGCTCTAAAAATATTTGTGGTTCAATTGTACGGAGAAAAATGAGCTTTGCGATGAGATATACATGGAAAAATAAAGTATAGGAGCAGCAGGTGAAATCAATGAATGTTCTCCCAATAAATTTTGTATCACGATGCCTAGCAGCATATCCAGCAGGAGCTAACAAGATGCTGGCATAAGGGTACTGATGTCGCACTGGACATCTTCAACGACCCTGAATATGTAATCACTAAAATCATGAAAATTATATTCTTAAAAGTCATATATCAGGTGACTGACGATAAGATTGTTATGCCTTACCTAAAATTAAAAAACACTTCATTCTGATGACATTTAGAGTTGCAAGAAAGAAAATTAAAAAACTCCCAATTCGAAAAAACAAAAAAACAAATACAGCATCAATCACGTGATATATCCAAGGGGTACCTACAATTACTTAGCACATATGTGATTCGTAGGTTCTTTTTATCAATATAACTTGCATTCACAATATTTTCTCTATTCAAAACAATTTATGTTATCGAATTAATTTGGGGTTCATCTTATAATCCCCACCAAGTACACACATACATATACACTTGCTCAGTTACTGAATGTAGGTACGACCATTTAATTCGAATCCTTTTTTTTTGTCGCACCGAAATGGAATGCTCACTCTTTTCCCCACATAAGAATCCATGAGCACGCATACACTGGTTGTATAAATAACTCACATGCAATACATTCTCTAGGTTTAAATACACTGACATATAAGAATTCACATATACACAATGTACGTTCAACGTGGAAACTGGATCAAACAAGTTCATGGTCGTGGAAGTCAATAATCATATGATACAAGACAAAGCGGAAACAAAAGAAAGCTTTACATCCAAGACAACGATCGTTCCTTACATAGACAAGGTATTTTTAAGGCCATGATAAAGAGGATGTAGAAAAACGCTAAGAAGAAGTACATTTTCATTGCATTCTCTCCCTTGGAGTCTATATTTGTTTTAAGTTTTAACTCTTTTGGGTTCATTTTATTCTCATGCACACCAACCAAAATATTAGCTTATTAATGTTTTATTTGTAGGAAAATTATCATACTTACTAATTTGTTACCACTTTTTATAATGTTGGTAATTATTATAAGTGTCCAGTATTCCATAAGCAAGAAATAGGCCCATGCATCGCACGGGCGAGAAACTAGTAGGTTGAATTTCGCCATAAGACATACTGTAATGGCAAGTATAGAAAATTCTGACTCAAGCCTACACCTTCGTTGGTCAGCTCAGGTGCGGGAGCACGATGAAATTGGTTGGTCGGGTAGAAACGGCGGTTCAGAGTCGGGTCAGCTCTTCTAATGGGTCACCCCTTAGTACATTCACCACCGTTATCAGTTTGCAAGTGAATCTAAGAGACAGAACATAGGGTTTTGCTGCTGAGGTTTTTGGCTGCAACACACCACTGAAGAACAACGGTGTCTACTAGTATTTAGGTTTAATTCTAGGTTTAGGGTTCAGCAATCTCTTCCATCCCTCCGGGGACATCCGAATTTTGAACGAATCTACTTAGGTTTAAGGTTTAATCTTTGTTTTTTCGCCGTCGTTTCTGCAATCAGTAGAAAGAGATGGGGAAGAGGAAAAGGATGGAAAAAGGTGGTGCTGATGGTGGTGTTAAACGTACAAGAGATAGTGAACACTCACCTTCAACAGTCTTCGTTAGCGGCTTACCCTACGATTTTACCAACGCTCAGGTAGATTGAAAATACTGTATTTCTCTTCATTATATCTGTATTTGGTTGATTAATTGGTTTGGTTACGATTGTTCATCTATATCGCTCTAATTATAAACCTTATTGTGAAATTTTATAGCTTGAAGAAACATTTAGTGATGTTGGTCCCATTAGGCGTTGTTTCATGGTTACGCAAAAGGGTAAGCAAAAACGTCTTCAATATTGCTAAATGAATGCTATTTCAAATCTTTTGTTCGAGTTTTTATTAATATGGATTCGTAATTGTGTTTTCAGGATCAAATGTTCATAAAGGGTTTGCATTCGTCACATTGTAAGATTTTGTTCCTTACTCTTAATTCGTATTGGTCACTGCATTTGATTTCACAGTGGTCTGGGTTAATGTTTTTTGTTATAAAGCTGCATCTTTTTAGTTTTAGAAAACCACTTGTTCAGAGTTTCTGTCTCATTTTCTACATTGTAATATTGCTAAATGGATCATTTGTGATCCCTTTGTAGTGCTGTTACAGAAGATGCCGACCGTGCCATTGAGCTGAAAAACGGTTCATCGGTTGGTAAGAGGAGGATTGGAGTTAAACATGCCATGCATCGTGCGTCCCTTGAGCAACGGCGTTCAAAGACAAAGACAAATCAAGGTTTCAACTTCTTGTATTTATTTAGGCTAACTTACATGTACATTGACAATCAAAATGTTACGCTTCTTCTTCTCCCAATCTTAGCATTTGTGTTTGACTTGTAATTAATGCAGACGGCTCTAAGAAAAAAGAGGACAAGGATGATAAGAAAAAAGAGGACAAGGGTGATATTTCCACTGACGATGTCAAAGATGAGAAGATTTCAGATGAACATGAAATAGGTTTGTATGCAGAGATATTCATGCCCTTCACCTTTTATTTGCATTATTATATTGATTTTAACTGTTTTGCCGGCTGTATTGTTCTTAAAATTCTGCAGAGGAGGTGAAGGGAACCCGTAAAGCTCTTGTAACTCCCAGTTCTCCCGCTGATAACGAGAAATCTTCAGGGAAGGTGAACAAAACCGGTAAAGCTCTTGTTCCATCCGATTCTCCTACTGAGAAAGAGAAATCTTCAGGGAAGGTGAAGAAAACCGGTAAAGCTCTCATTCCTTCCGATTCTCCTGCTGAGAAAGAGAAATCTTCAGGGAAGGTGAAGAAACCTGGTAAAGCTCTTGTTCCATCCGATTCTCTCGTTGAGAAAGAGAAGCCTTCAGCGGAGGTGCAAGGAACCAGTAAAGCTCTTGTACCTCCCAATTCTCTTCCTAAGAAAGGGAAGTCATCAAGAGAGGTGAAGGATACTGGTAAAGCTGTTGTTTCGTCCATTTCTGCTGCTGATAAAGGGAAGGCTTCAGAGGAGATTAAGGGAACCGGTAAAGCTCTTGTGCCTCCCAGTACTGTTGCTAAAGGGGAATCATCAGAAAAGCAGAGGTAATAAATCTTATTTCTCAGAATCTCATGGACCGTCTCATCTTTCATGAGTTATACCTGTAGGTAGCAAAGTTTAAATAAACCCGAAACGAGTTCAGTTAAAACCATTTACTGATCAGTTCTTGCTGTTTTTTTTTAAACTTCATACTATTTTAGTAAGCATTCCCAGTCCTTTCTTTATATCTTCAATAATATTTGTGTCACTGTATAAAAACTTAAAAAGAAGCTCGAATCATGAAATATTTTACTTGGACTTTGGAGACTTCAGGACAGTCATGTCGGTGCACAGAATAGTTAAATTTACTTTTCTTTTTATTTGTACCTACCGGTTTTTTAAATATCCTTTAGAGTTTCTATGAACACTTAGTTTAAGTTTGTAACCATGTCATTCTAGTCTTATAGAAACTGAGCTAGACATGATGTCGACCCATTGGTCCTGAGTAACTAATGCGAAAATCTGCTTTTCTGGTCTATGGATGTTCAACTGAAGATTAAATACTCATTATGCTACGCCTCCTGCTTCTTTTGTTGTTTTGAAGGGTTGCTAGAACAGTTATATTTGGTGGACTCGCAAGTGCTGATATTGCTGAAGAAGTTATTCGTCGTGCCAAAGAGGTTGGTGATGTGTGTTCTGTTACATATCCTCTCCCAAAACAAGAGCTTGAACTCCATGGTTAGTATGCTTTATCCCATGACTTATTCAATTTGTTGTATATTTCTAATCCAAATCCATTGTCGTATAAATAAATCACCAAGTCTGGTTAGCTATATTGCAGTTAGGCACAGTACAGTTCACTACACTCTGTATCAATTTGAACCATCACTTGTTGACCCTATGTGAACCATCCTACTAATCGAAATTGATTCATTTATACTTGATATAATTATATATTAAAGCCATATGCATGTTTTATGACTCAGCGCTTGCTCGAGATGGATGCAAGATGGATGCTGCAGCTGTACTTTACATGGGCGTTAGATCAGCTCGTGTTGCGGTTACTAAGTTGCATCAACAAGAGATAAAGGGTGCATCTGTTTGGGCACGTCAGTTGGGTGGAGAGGTATAACATTCTCCAGGATGGGGTACCAACTTTGGAATGTCGATTACATTTTTATTAGTGTATCCTGTATCTGAATGCTCCTTGCTTAGGTCCTTCTGAACGTTTGAATACTTGATTTCTGCTCCATGCTTTATGGTTTCAAAGGCATATTCTAAACTTGACTATGCATTTACAGCTTGGTTCTAAATAAGATTAATCAGACCTCTATATAGCTTCCTGTGGGTATTCTCTAATTGCTCCTCTGAATATGTGGTTCTGTTTTTTATCCGGGCTTATGAGATCAAGTTGGAACTTGTATTGTTCTGGTAATTTATGAGAAAGCAAATTTCCGGTGCTTGCTTTGTTTAGTAACATGATTAGCATACAAGTAGTTGTTGAATTTGTTTCTTTCAGATATGTTTTGAGATCATTAGGGTCAAGTTAAATAACTGTATTAAACTTGGTGGTAATTCTGTCTGCAGGGTTCCAAGACTGCTAAATGGAAGCTTATTGTCAGAAATATGCCTTTTGAGGCAAAAGTTAGTGAGATTAAAGAACTTTTTTCATCAGCGGGTTTTGTGTGGAACGTGTTGATTCCTCAGGCTCCTGACACAGGGTATATTCAAATTCCGATATAATATTTGTTAAGTTTATTTATCATCATATTGGAAGGTTATATTTAGTTTTTTTCCTTGTACAGAAGGTCCAAGGGATTTGCATTTGTTACCTTCACATGCAAGCAGGATGCTGAAAGTGTATGATTCTTGACTCATGTTCGTAACAGTATCTTGTTAATTGCACTCATACTCACAAGAAATCATGCGTTTGCTTGTCAGGCAATCCGTACAATAAATGGGCAAAAATTTGGTAAAAGGCCCATCGCTGTTGATTGGGCTATCCCGAAGAAAATATACACCACTGGGGCTAATGCAGTTGATTCATATAAAGATGGTATAGTTTCTATAAAACCATCTGATTTGTGGTATGGAGGTTTTCTTATTTTTGCTATGTAACTTCCATTTCATATTTCCTCTAATTACATTTGAATAAATTTTCCAGGACTACAAGACAGTGAAGAGGAGGACGACGAAACCAGTAGTGATGACATGGAAGATGCCATTGGTGATGGTGATGGAAAATCCCAGCAACCTCAAGCAGGGGATACTACTACAAAAGATTCTGCTGTTACTGAAAATGGTGTTCCGGTTGAAGTGGCTGATTTTGAGGAGGAAGCTGACAGAGCAATGAAAGTTTTTAACAATTTGACCACATCCTCCGGAAAAGAAGACTTAGATTCCATTGGCGAAGATTCAGCTTTACCTCCAAGTAAAGATGAGGCAACTACTACGATTGAAAAGGCTGCAGCAGAGGTGAAACCTAAATGGTCTGGCAAGACTGAAATGACAGAGCAAGAAATGTTGGAAGAAGAAAGCAATAGGCAGAGAACTGTTTTCATAAACAATCTCCCATTTGATACTGTAAGTGAAGAGGTGAAGCAACGGTTCTCTAAATACGGGGAAGTGCAGTCATTTTTGCCTGTTCTTCACAAAGTCACCAGGCAAGGATAATACTTACAATACCACAACCTTGATTGAAGTTTATCCTTTCAGATTGTTGTTTATGATTTTTCTTGTACTGTATGAGCAGGCGGCCGACAGGAACTGGTTTTCTCAAGTTTAGTACACCAGCACAGGCTGATGCTGCGGTTGCAGCAGCACAGACTACAGGTGACTCGGGGATTTTTCTGAAAGGCAGACAGCTAACTGTGTTTAAGGCCTTGGACAGGAAGTCAGCTAACGATAAGAAACTTGAAAAGGCAAAGACTGAGGATGTTGACCAACGGAACCTTTATCTTGCAAAGGTATCAACTTTTGGTTTGTCAGAGATAATACGTATATTATCTTCCCCCTCTTTAATAGCAGCAGAGGAAGACTAAAGAGTTTCCGTGTTTTCAAGTTTTCCAATCCAATTTCAATTACGTTCGTTAGATCTTATAGGTTTAATGTTCAGCCGTTGGATCTCCATGATCTTTTGGTGTCTGCACATTGGGTATACGGGTAATATATGTAAAATATAGGGGTTTATCTACAATAAATCGAATTTTCATATATTTACAAAGATGCCATTTTTATAAAAAACAAGCTGAAAAATTTAAACTTCCCATCTTTCAAACTATATGTCGGATTTTTGTAAATTTTATAGCACCGGAAAGATGTCTAAATTCCCTACGCAAAGAGCATAAATAAGGGTATTAAATTTTGAGTTTCCGAAACAAAAAATGACTTTGGTTTTTCACAAGAGTGTGTTATAACATTTGACGTGCAATGCACGTGCTCCCAACTTGTGATAAGTAGTTACTATTCTAACTCATCTCCCCTTTCCATGGTTTTCAATAGGAAGGCGTTATTCTCGATGGTTCACCTGCTGCTGAAGGTGTTTCAGCACATGATATGAGTAAACGTCAAGCGTAAGTAATTTGTATTTATACTAGTCGAGAGCTCAGGTTTACTACTCTGTGACTTGATATAATGTGTGGCAAATGTGTCATGCGAATGAGATCTGTTTTAGAGCATTTTCTCTCTCTTTCATATATGTGTTGGGACTTCTGAAAAGAGATCGTAAACATATGCTGTATGTTCTTAAAGTTAAGCTGAGGTTTCTAGCTTCTTATAGATGGATTTATGTAGAGTGTTACATGCCATTTTTCAGGTTGGAGAAGTCAAAGAATGTTAAGCTTCAATCTCCGAACTTTCATGTTTCAAAAACTAGACTCATCTTATACAATGTGCCAAAGACAATGTCTGAGAAGCAGCTTAAAAAGATTTTCATAGATGCAGTTCTTTCCAGAGCTAGCAAACAAACTCCTGTCGTTCAACAGGTACTCTATGCAGAACACTTTGTAAGCGGTAACTGGAACTGCTTTAGTCCATATCTTGACCCAACTTACTGTGATAATCAGAAGGATGAATTAATAGCTTTTGCTTCCCTGTAGAATATTCAGAGAATCAGAGCGCTGAAATTGGACTAGCTCTGGAAAACCTTGACCTGTAGTTTTAACATTAATTAATGAGTGCAGGTAAAGATCGTGAAGGAATCCAAGGAAGCAAAGAAGCCCAAGAACCATTCACGTGGAGTAGCTTTCATTGAGTTCACGGAACATCAGCATGCACTAGTGGCCCTGAGAGTTCTGAATAATAATCCTGGTAAGTATTCCTGATACGTAAGATAGCTGACATCTAAGATAAATGCCTAAATTTTGGTTGAGTTGTAGAAGCCACTTGTAATTGAATCAAGGGATGGCTTTTCCAGAGAAAATTTTGCTCGTAGTAATTATCGTCGCCTCATTCAAATATTCGTAACCCAACCATACTATGTTGATGGTGGAAAAGATCATTAAGCCATGGTCATTGACATGCATATTTTAGAAAGTTGATTTTGTGTTAGGTGATCTAAATATGAGTAGAAGTAGAACATTCTGTCTGGAATCTGGATATGAACTGGATAAAATACACACTAGTATGCACACTACGAGTCCTCATTTTACTACGAGCTTCTTTGTTTTAATTTCGCCTGTGTCATCTGTAGAAACTTTTGGCCCTGAGCATCGTCCCATTGTTCAGTTTGCCCTTGATAATATCCAGACACTGAAACTACGTCAGAAGAAGTTAGAATATTGGCAGGCCCGTTCCGGCGCAGAAGCCTTGCCACGACCTGCCACATCACAAAGGGCAGATACTCCTCAGAATAACGACACAAACAAATTAGGAAAGCACAAATCTCGAGGTGGTAACTTTTCATCCAAGGAAACGGGTGAAGATAAACAAGGTGAAGGGGAAAATGTTGCACCTGATAGAGAAACTCCCGCAGGCAAAAAGTTCAAGGGTACCCCTGCAAGAGAAAGAAAGACCAAGTTTGCTGCAAAAGATAAGGCGGAAGAGTCAACAGAAAAACCCAACAAGAATAAACCATCAAAGTTGGATAATAAAGAAGCACGTGCACCTGAATTGAAATCAAAGGAGAACGCTGAGACTGGTCAGATAAAGAGAAAGTTTCAGGATGAAATCAATTTGATGCAACCAAGGGAAGGGAAGTTTCCTAATAAAACGAAGAAAAGGTCCAAGTCTGGGGGAGAAGAAGTGGTTGACAAGCTTGATGTGCTCATTGAAAAATATACGTCAAAGTTTTCACAGCATAATTCGAACAAGACTGCTGGACCTGGTGAAAAGCAAGGTTCTAGGCAACTCAAAAGATGGTTTTCATAGCATTTTAGCTTTCCGTTTTACTAGGAATTTGTTTCTGCTGCTGCTGTATTAACTATCGTATACATACCAGTCTGCTCATAGTCAGGCTCGGCCCTCTATGGGTTGAAGTTGTATGAGGTGAAGTTATTTTATGTTGAATATGTAACTTTATAAATTCCTTTGTGGCAAATTTTGTTCTGTTCATTTTGAACTGAAAGAAACTGTGAGAAAAGAGTGTGTTTAACAATCTCTTACTTGAACACAATTTCAATTTGGGATTGTTGTCTTTTCAATCAAAATGAGGTCAGAGGATTTTATGTCAAGCAACTGAAGTTCTAGTTATAGTATAACATCAAAAAGATTCATCTTATACAAGAGGTGGGTCAATATTCCCATGTCTGCTATCATGAAAACGCCAGAACGACTGAAGAAAGAAATCAAACACAACGTGTAATTTCCAGGCACAAGTTTAGCTTATAAGTGGCAAAGATGTCCCGTACGGGATATTTGCAACAACGATACAGCCTAACAAAGCCAACATCAACAATTTCAGTGTCGCTCAGGAGGAATAAGAGCACATCATGCTTAGTTATCTTAAAATTGAAGGCTTGACAAGGTTGCCAAGAAAAACCCGCCACAGCTAGCACCACTACTGGAATCCAGCCAGGAAACAGTACCGAATTTGAAATAATGGCCAATCATACTCCTGTCACCTGGCTTGCCCATGTAAACTAAGTCGCTGCAAATTTCTACCGTCCCATCGTCTTTGTCAATCAATATACGAGCATCTCTACAACTCGTGTTTATTGGTATTGCCTTATGGTTAATACATTCCACAAGCAAGGCAATACCATATCCATCTATTCCAGGTGAGGAACAAGAATCAGCAGGCCATGCATCGCTGGTAGGGACTTCGGATTTTGTTACCAAATCCATACCCATGATGCCAAAATCTATGTTCTCAATAATGGATAGCAGTAGACCCACACACCGCTTTTGGAAAGCCAAAGGCCTGATTAGGAAGAATGTCAGATTTTCATGGTAAAAATTGTTGTAGAAACTCCTGAATAAAGCCTCTTTCTCAAAGTATCTGCACCAAAGGAGATCCTGTTCCCGCAACTTGTCCACCACCGCATCAACCGGGCCAAATGTTTTGCCATCAGGGGTGCGCACGCCAGATGATTGCTTTTTGTTGCTTCTTCTATCCAGTCATCAGCAGAGCCAGCACAAAACCACAATTCACAATCTTCTATCGCATTATGAACCGAAACACTGCTGTAAGCACGGATGACCGGAAGGGAAATCTTTCCGTTTCTGATGTAAGCTGATGAACTTTACTAATAGCGTCGTCACCTTCCAATATCATAGCTACAAAAGGATAGGAACAAAAACCTGCTGGAGCAAATATCGGGGAAAATGTTTCTACCTTCCATGGAGATGAATTGCGTCAGAAATTTTGCTGTGGCGCATACTAATCTCATCCTTACTACGTTCAAACTGATTTTCTCAAATTCCATCAAGATTTCGCCAACATCTCTAAAAACAACGAGGTTGGGATAGCACAAAACAAAGGTCCGCTCCTTCCTTTCCATCGTCTTCCTCTTCCTCTTCTCCTCTCCAAACGTCATATTCATGTGAATAACCCTAGAAATGAGTTGTTAAAAATAAGGCAGTAACTAAATACAACCTTCTTTTAGGTTAAATACAACCTTCTTTTAAAATTTGGAATTTTGATAACCATTATTAGTATGAGTAAACAAAACCCACGCCAAATGTTGAGGATAACTCGTTTTTGTGATTCATTGATGTTTGTCCAAATCAATTTATCATAATTCGAAACCTCAAACCCTAATCGATAGAAAGAAAAAAATAAGATTTAGGGAAGTTCTTACGATTAATTGCAATCCATGTTAATTACGATGATGATGTAATCAATGGAGAAGAAGAAATCGACATATTAGATTGGGCATTATATAATTTAAAAAGCAAGTGATATGTCATCATTCATATCCAATTGGATGCACCAGTAGTCCATTATTAAGATACTGGTCAAGATTAGTAATAAATCACATACATAAATGACGAATGGATTTCAAAAAAGATAATCAGGAAAAGTAGGTTCGTTTCTTCCCGGAATAGTACCAACTGAAAAGGTAGCCCCGTGAGGTCGTGACACAAGCATCAAATAAAAAAGTGAGTTTTCCTTACCCCAAAAGCTGTGTTACAACGATACGCCGAAAAAAAATAATCAGCCGTATCGATACTTATTTACACGGATACGCGTACTAATACTTCCAATACTTCAAGATACAACTCAGTTAGAAAACTTTGACTATATATTAGAAAATTTAAATATTTTACTAGATTCTATGAGAAGTTTTAACTATAGTGACAACATATTAGTTCCGAATCTGTCCACTGATCTTGCTCTAGACTTTCTTCCTTCTTGGCCAATTTTTTTCTCTCCCTGGTGAGGTTAATCATACATATTATATTTTAATCATGCAAACACATGTATGTATTTTGTTAAGTTTCTATTTTATATATAATATATTTATGTTAAAATACTGATCAATATTGAGTATGCCGTATCGCCGTATTTTAGTTTTTCAAGTTGGTGTATCATAATAGCGTATTGGTATCTTGTTTCCCATACCATATCCGTATCGTTGCAACACAACCCAAAAGATAATCGGTTACAAATATTTTGGCTTTCAAGATTAGGTTGTATTTAACCAAAACGGAGGTTGCATTTAGTCACTGCCAAAAATAAATAAATAAACATTAAATCAAAATTTGGGTTACCTAATAAATAGGCCTTTGGACCTGTTTGGATCCATGCCTTTAGACTATTAAATGAGCTCAAAGGAATTTATGTCAAATCAACTGAAATTCTATTCATAGTGTATAACTTTAAAAAGATTCATCTAATACAACACCTGGATCAACATTTCCATGTCTACTATCATGAAAACGTATTCCAGAACGATTGAAGAGAGAAAGCAAACACAACAACTCCTCATTTGACAGCTTTGAAGGTCTTTTATCTTCGAATCCACCGGCTTTTAGAACTTCAACAATCTTGTCTTTGAACAAACTCATCTCTGTACCCAAACTAGAATCAGACATATATTCTTCCACATCACTCTCTTGGTCTTTCTCTTCATCTATTTGCTCGATCCTTTCATCGGTATCGCCCTTGTCACTAGCAATCATCACAGTCTCTTCTGGTTCATTCGTCAATTGTGATCTTCTCAGCAATTCAGCAACCTTCCTCTTCTGCTTAAATGTAGCACCCAAAGTCTTATTCTTCTTACTAAAACATGCTCTAGTAAAAGCCAACCACTCATTCAAATTAACATCCGGAACTTCATCTTTTGGAGTGAGTTTCACAACAGACGAATCCACCCGAGGGCAAGGAACAAAATCCCTCTTGCTTACATCCATAACAAATTTCGCATCAGCCACAAGCTTCACATTCACAGCCAATCGATTGAATTCAGAGTCACCTGGTTTCGCTAACAATCTCCGTACAAACTCTTTCTGCATTAATAGCGTTGCACTCCGAAACGAGTAATCTCCAAACACAAGTTTAGCTATAAGTGGTGAAGATATCCCGTACGGGATATTCGCAACAACGATATCGAATTGAGGAAACTCAGCCTTCAATGCATCCCCAGATATAACCTGACCAAACAAAAAACAATTCAAATATTAACAAATTCAGTTTCAGTCAGGCATTTCTTCAAACACTTAATACAACAAAACTAACTCCTCCTCCTGCATACATACATTGATTTTATCTTCAAACCCATGTTCAGAAACACGTTTATTAAGAATTTCAATCATTCTTTTATCAATTTCAACAGAGATAACTTTCTTCGCAACCTCGAGGAGACGCAGAGTAAGATTACCAGTACCAGGTCCAATTTCAAGAACTGTATCAGTAGGTTTGATATCAGCTTTACTTACAATAGCATCAAGTACTCTAGGATTTGTAAGAATGTGTTGACCCCTGCTTTTGTGCAAGTGAATACTCCTATGTCCATTTTCTTCTTCCTTGTTCTCTTTAAGATTTCTCTGTTTTTTTGCCTTTGTATAATCGTCTTCATCGTTTTTTTTGAACAGATTATAATGACGATTTGATCTTGTGGCAAAAAGACGGAGTGATTTGCTTTTCTGAATTTCTTTAGCGAAAATCTGTGACAGAGATTTGGCTATGTTAAACATCAGAAGTGTATTTTTTTTTTTTAATGTTTTCTCGATAGTTGAAAATGTAATTCCTGGGCGTTCTTTTGAATGTTTGAATCTGTTGTGTTTATATAATGAAAAAAAAGAAAGAGAAAAAAGGGGTTTGGGGAAAAGAAAAAAAAAATCAATAATGCCCTCACGCAGGATTGAACTGCGGACCTTCAGTTTACAAGACTGACGCTCTACCACTGAGCTATAAGGGCTGGATGCTCTACGACAGAGATTAATGTATACATACGAAACTAGGTATCTGACGAGCACCAATACCAAACGGTTGATACTTCTTGATATAAGACGATGCCACAGGCCCACAGTCCACTCATATAAAAGCATCGACATGTGCAATAGCAACAAATTCTGCAATAACTGAGTTTTTTTCCTTCCTTTTCAAATATTGCAATAGAAGGATCCATTGACATCGTTTTTTCCGGACTATCTCACCATTTGAATTCTTATTTTATTTTATAAAATTCTAATGATAATGAATTTGAAGCTCGATTTTAAGTAATACACTCGTTTCACAGTGACATTTATACTAAAAATGAGCACAATTCAAGACACATGATATCACCATCTACCACTTTTGGAAAACAACCGTTAAAAGAAAACGATTGAAACTATAATTCGGAGTAGATGTTAAGGATTGGTATCTAAGAGTCACTAATTTTTGAAAGGACTATAAAACTCTGTAATTCTGTAAGAGGAGCATATTATCAAAAAAAAGTAGTTGCAGTTTATTATCATTGGAGTTTTATAAAAAAAGAATTGGTGCAAACTTCGTACGACAACGTGAAAATAAGCATGTAAACGGATCTTCTCTGTCTGAAGTTAACGCACAGTATGGACACAAGAAAAAAGTCCTGGTACCAGACCAAAAATTGCCAATAAGAAACCATCTTTAATCTAGATATTTGAACTGAAACTTATAATATAGTGAGCATGTCAAACTAAAGTACTAATTAAATGGGAAAAAAAGAACACACGAATACTGAGAAATTATGCGAAAATAAGAAAGTTAACTCAGCTGCTTCTGGTGGCGCTGCAGCTTCCTTTTAACAGGCAAAAGGCTTTCAAGGTAAGCTGATAAGAAGGATCTACTGTAAGAATGTGAATTTGAGAAGGTCCCACTGATCTCGATCGTCGTGAAAATCTTATTTTTCAGGTTGTAAACATAAAGAGCGGATAACGAATATTTTTTATTGGATTCCATGATTATCTGGTCTGTTCCTGCAACACCACAAAAATAAAGACTCCAATCCGCATCACAATGGAAAGGTAATGTGATAATCTCTTTAGTCCAATTGGCATCCGTAATACTAGAGCATAACGTAGTCCTATCTTCGACACGGAGAGCACTTTGTGTTCCTTGGTTGCACAATCAAATCCAAATTTAAATGTACGTTGTTCTATCTTCTCTCCTTCCTGTGTAAACAAAACTGGCTTTATCACCAGTCGTGTTACTTTTCTGGTGCTGACATTAAATACATAAATAGTAGATACTTTTTTGACAACATAGCAGATCAGACCATGTACTGGTCCTAAATTTTTACCGGGACATTTAGGGGGCCATGTGCTGTGAATAATGGCGGATGCCTTGTCTTTGTCTTCAATCAAGTCGCCAGTCAATATCCATGGAGGATATCTCGAATTGCGCCACAGTTTATTTTTCCGAGGCTGCATTACAATATAGAGACGTGGACGTGCTTTTGATCGAGCATGGTGTTAATCAATGAAGTACGGATCTTTCTCAATCAGCAACTTCCAACCTTTAGATACACACTTGAAACGCATCAGTGACTTGGCTGGTAATCTACTAAGTATCTCGCATACTATTGCCTCGGTT
Source organism: Papaver atlanticum (assembly GCA_023531105.1). NCBI lineage: Eukaryota > Viridiplantae > Streptophyta > Magnoliopsida > Ranunculales > Papaveraceae > Papaver > Papaver atlanticum. The sequence continues at coordinate 6,989,933 of JAJJMB010014260.1, read as the reverse complement.
CCAAAATTATTATTTCTATCTGAAACATCATCACCATCATTGTTGCTTCTCCTTCTCTTCTTCTTTTCAGTCATGATACCTTCATTCGTGTTGTTATCTACTACTTGTTTTCCTGCTTTCCTTTTTCTAGGGTTGGCCCCGGCTTGCTCCCTTGCCTTTCCCATTCTCAAATGCCAACCAAAAACTCTGAAGTACTACTAGAAGCTATTCCTATCTTGAAAAACAAGAACCTAAACAAGTATGAACTGCGATATGACGAATCAACTAACACGTTCGAAGCAATACTATATAGTCAGATGTCGAAACTGATTTTGTAGAAAGTGCATGGGAACTAGGTTTTAAATATAGGCATACGAAAACTAGACTACATATCATCCGAGCATCACTTACCTCAAGAAGAAAAGCCCTCTGTGCGGTCTCCTCTACGAAACAAGTGGTTAGTGCAGGCGAAGCCGTAACTTTAGCTTGCAGTAAAAATAAAGATTATACTGTAATCGCAGTAAACCACCTTGATTAAGAAGTTAGGTTAATAATTATTGGGCCCAATTTTACCTAGCATTTTTAGGGGTCACTCAAAAGAAATTAGGGGCCACCTTTTTATTCCCATCCATTAAAGGTGGTTAAGGGGTGTCTTAAAAATAGAAAATTGTTTATATTATCCTTCACCTTTATACTAAATCTAAACATATATCTTTTATTTTCATAATCATATCATTCCTCTTCTTCTTCTTTATCATTTTAATTTTGATTGAAAACAAAGATCGTCGATCAAACAAATGTTATGATTGATTGTTTAAAATTAAAACCCAAAATTCATTAACCTTAAAGTTAAAACTTAGAACATAAAAAAAAAAAAAAAAAAAAAAAAAAGGAGTTCAACAAATAAAACGAATAGATGATAGTAGTTGTGATTCAAAATTAGGATTTGATTACTTGAAATCAAAAATTTGATCCGAAAATTTTCTTGTATTTACAGTAGCAGAAACATAATCGGTAGATAACAATCTATTTTACCCACCGATTATGGTTGATGTTCTTGGATTGACACTAGCAGAAATATAATCGGTAGATAATAATCTACTTTACCTACCGATTATGGTTGATGTTCTTCGTTTCTTAAGAATATCAACCATAATTGGTAGGTAAATTGATCGTTATCTACCGATTATTCTTGATTCAAAAAATTCAATTTCTCTGTACTAAAAGTTACGCACAATAGGTAGATAATGAATACCATTAACTACCGATTGTGAAAGTAGAAAGTTTCGAAATTTTATTAAGTTTTGAAAATTTGAATTTGGGGCCATGAACACAATCGGTAGATAATAAGCAACACTTATTAACACAGTTTACTACCGATTATGGTAGTACTAAAATTCGAAAATTGAGTATATTCAGAGGTTAAAGTACCACACGTTACTACCGATTATGGTAGTACCAAAGTTCGAAAATTTTAGGATTTTGGCAAAATCACATTTTGGGGCCAATATACATTTTGAAGTTAAATTTACTACCGATTATGGTAGTATTAATATTCGAAAATTGAGTATATTCGGAGGTTAAAGTAACACACTTTACTACCGATTATGGTAGTAACAAAGTTCGAAAATTTTAGGATTTTGGCAAAATCATATTTTGGGGCCAATATACATTCGGAAGTTAAATTTACTACCGATTATGGTAGTGCTAATATTCAAAAATTGAGTATATTCGGAGGTTAAAGTAACACACTTTACTACCGATTATGGTAGTACCAGAGTTTGAAAATTTTAGGATTTTGGCAAAATCTCATTTTGGGGCCAATATACATTCAGAAGTTAAATTTACTACCGATTATGGTAGTGCTAAAATTCGAAAATTGAGTATATTCGGAGGTTAAAG
>JAJJMB010014260.1:6797307-6988042 GCA_023531105.1 Papaver atlanticum | reverse complement strand
AAAATTCGAAAATTGAGTATATTCGGAGGTTAAAGTAACACACTTTATTACCGATTGTGGAAGGACAATTTTGCCATTACAAAATACGCGAGATAAGGGCTAGCTTCAATTTATGTATTTACGTTTGAGTGACCCTATTTTTTCTTATTGTTGGCCCTTAATTCCTTTTGGGTGGCCCCTAAAATTGCTAGGCAATTTTATTGTCTAAAGACAAATCTGTTCGGACTTCGGAGTTAAAAGGGCAATAATTTAACGATCTAATTTGGATCTAGGTTGTGAAATATACGCTTGTTGCACTTGGGTCATAGACTAGCCGAAGACCGTTAAAAAATGGTAAAATCCATATCCCGTTGAGTTCTGGATGACCGAACACAAATTCTATGGAAACATCAACCTGTTCTGTGTATTTTAGTAGGGGAAAGATACCAATATCTTTAACATTTTGATTCAAAAGGGAAAAAAATAAATACAAGGGTGAACAAACAAAGAAAAATGAAATTAAAAAAAAACAGCGAGAAACAATACGCGACGATCATACTGACAACATGGAATGTGCTTGTACGATGGTGATTATGAGCATTTGTGGATGGCTTGTGACAGAAGTGTTTGGAACCCTATCGATCAATTCTTATGAGGAGTAAGATTCGCGTAGTCGATAGGTCCATAAGGCTCGAACAACTCTGCATAGAGTCCCTTCTTCCGCATAGGATTACAACCCATATCTTTACACAGCTGATCATTGTACCAAATATGCAATATACCAATGCAAGATTTCCTATAGTACTGACCAGAGTAACGTTTCATATATTTTTCCCACTGCAATACATCTTTCTCCATTTGCTTTATACTTGGCAACTTGAACCCACCATCCAGAAAATGTGCTAACCATCGGCACCTCATTTCTGATGTGTACAAATTCGCAACACTCTCGGAATACCCAATTACTGCCAATTGTGGAATTCGTGGATGAATGCATTCTCTGCATACGTATAATCCGTGTAAATGGATGCGCAAAATTGAGAATACCTATCAAATGGAGTAAAAGCCAATTTATACAACACATACCTGTATAATGGAACCGTGGAGTTTGAAGAACCCATGATGTATTTTTGAAATGTTGGTGATTTGAAGATATTTTTGAGCTTTTCGTCACCCTTATAACCGGTACAGAGGATCACAACATCGGTTTCTAGAGGTGCTGTTGCATCATCATTAAACACCAACCCATCTTTGTTGAAGCCAAACCCCTTGGATTTCTTTAAGACAATGCTTCCTTCTTCTATCTTATCGTAGAACTTCTCCGGTGCAGTTGAGATCGAACAAGAAGCAATTTGTTGTAAAAAGCTATGTTCCGGTATCAAATTGTACTTCTTCAGGGGAAACTTGGATTTGATGTAGCTCTCGACAAATTTCGAAAATGCCCATCTCTATTATACAAAATGAACTAAGAATTATACGCATTCATAAATATGGTAATTTCATGACAAAAATTTCAGCAAGATCTTACCAGAGGTGAAAGAATTGTAGCAAGGAGACTAAGAAGTAGTCCCTCCCCAGGTTTATGGAGCAAAAGTTCAGAGAAACGATTAAGGTACAGCGAAGCAAGAGATACACCATATGGAAGATAATCGGGTACATTCCAATGCGCATATCTATATATCAATGTACAAGGATTTTCAACTCCTGCAATTGTATTAGTATCCACTGTCAGAACGCAGTAATATTTAAGGGTTGTAAAGCCATAACATGCGGAGATCGGAAAGTAAAAATTCCATGAGTTATGAAACTCAAAATAAAATAAATGGTTACCGTTGGCTATAGCGCATTCATTAACAATGTCTAAAGCTGATTTCTGATATCCAACGACTGCAACACGTTTTCCCTTGATGAACTCGGCAGCGTCAGAATTATCCATTGCAGAGTAATCCATAGAGTGTATAACCTTACCATTGATGAAAGCATCTGGACCTTTGTTTGGTGGGAAATCAGGAATATTGGGAACTCCACTGAACTGGCCGACGCAAAGAATCACAAATTCTACTTCATGAACTTGATGTTCTTGAACAGTAGTAGTAGTAATTTCCCATTTACCTTTGAGATTACTAATACCCCCATCTGTGCCACCCCAATGACTCCATGAATTCATGTCTTGGCCTTGCTGTGTTACATAGTCGATGTCGACTACACTGGTATTGAATTTGATGTAAGGAAGTAGATTGAAATGATTAGCATAAGATTCTAAATACGCCATAACTTGATTTTGGTTTGGAAAAACTTCTTCAACGGAAGAAGGCCATGGATAATCTGAGAATTCATAAGCTGGTTTTGGTGTTTGTAGTTTTGTTGTTTCAACGGTGTGAGTCCAAACTCCACCAAGACAAGGCTGTGATTCAAAAATAATGGGTTGATAACCTTTCTCAAGAACATATTTGCAAGCTAATAACCCACTGATTCCTGCGCCAATGATACCAACTCTTCTTTCCATTGCCAAAGTTTTTTCTCTGTATGCGCAATACAAAACCAGCTAACTAGTGCTCCAGATTTGTTGCTGTGCAACGCCCATCTTTTGTCACCATTTTATAGTTTTTAATGCATTTGACTTTGTTCGGATGTGTACGTATGCGAGTGTCATCGCCATATATTGATTTGGAAATTGTCCAGTTTGTGTCATAAAACATATCATCAATCAAGTTCGTAAGAACAAGAAAATCATCTTGATTATTCTAATACTCCCTCCGTCCTAGTTTACTTGTTTAAATTGGATTTTGCAAAAACTTGAAAGAAATTCAATTACTTTCACACACGCCATCAATTTTCCAAATTACTTGTTTACTATACTAATTTTTACATCATAGATTTTGTTGGAAATTATAGAAAAAAATTGGTACAATTTTGCTAAAAAAACTCAATTTAGACAAGTAAACTAGGACGGAGAGAGTACAATATAGCCTGTCCAGTTGGTGTTAATCGTGGCGTGTCAGGGTCAGTGTCCATACCTAGAATCAACATAAATGAAAACAAATACAAATAGAAGATATAATCAAATCAATTAAGAAAATGATATTTTCGATCATAAATCTCTGATCGCCAGCTATGCAACCATCACAAGATACCGACAAAATATGTTGAGATAACAAGAATCTAATTTTTTTCTGCAAGTTGCATTTAATTATTACCTCGATCTCCACATGCCGAATATATTAATTTTGTGAAATGAACCAATGATGTTTAAACTTTAAACCAAGTTTCATTAGATAATTATCGCTCTGTGTACCTGGTTGGTTGTCGAAAAATATCAATTTCCTTGTTAGAAATACTGAAATGTACACTGTACATCTGCCTGGCGGATCTTGGCTTAATCTGCACATATTTTGTCGTCGCCAAGTCTGCACTTGGCTCTGTACCAGCAGGATCCATCCAGATAAGGTCGCTCTGACTCACCATATGCAATGACCATGATTAGAAACCATAGAGGGTTTATGTTACTAGTTACCTTCTTACGGTTGTTACAATGGGCCCTTAGATAATTTCGTTGTACCAAACCAATTGTCTAGGTTCAGAGCTATCTCCGTGTTAACCCTGCAGAATCATATTGGCCAACGGAAAACGCTTGATCTCTCGGATTGTTCCATGAACCTTACTATGATCTAGGATGAGAAGAAGAGAAAGAGAATCAAACAGATGCTAACACAAATAAAACGATAAGTAAAGTACTCACAGATTTAACATAGTTCGGCAATATGCCTACGTCCATGAAGACGGCTACGACCTCTTTATTCATTATAGAATCAACAACTGAGAATTACACATATGATTGACTAGTTCAATCCATCAACTTACTAAAATGTGACCGAACAAAAGAACTCTCACAAACGTCCTATAAACCCAAAGTAGTGTCTTCACCCATATGATTGACACACCATAACGAGGGACTCCTCCTGAACAAAGGTCTCCTTCGTGAAGAGATGATCTTCTCTGCACACCCTGAAATAAATTATCATGGACGCCTTCTGCTCAACACAATAATATACTTCAGTACCACCAAAATGATTTTCTCCATAACGAAGATATCTCTGCAAACGAAGATCTCCTACTAGACGATGTCTTACCAACATCTCCATTCAAATACTCCATAAAAACATATCTTCCAACATCGATAAGTATTCCATAAGCACCATAATGATGTACTTGTTCCACAATTAATGGTCTCTCACATATATCACCCAAAGAGGTTGGACGAACTCCACTGAGGATTCCATGTCTAAACTAATAGCCTAGACCTCCTTGTATAGGAGTTACAAACTTGATTCCAAAGCATTAGCCTCTTTGGATTAGGAAACCGTCACACCTAGGAAACTATGGTCAATTTAGGTAACCCATCTTATTATGGTAATTGACCTAAACTAGGAAACCCAACGATTCCTTATATTTCCACCTCGGATCATGCATTCATGCATGAGATGATCAACTTGTTATCCCCCTATCTTCTGAAAATCGATTGCACCATCACTGGTTGCCTACGTATCCTCAATAGGAATCAAACCAAACGTAGTTCACCCAAATTGTTTTGTAGAACCTCCACTAGAAGAGATCAAACCTAACTTGAACGTCATCCACTCAAGACTTAACAATCTAACCCATTCGGTGATTGTACAAATCTCCACCTCAGCGAAAAAAAATCCAGACATATTTCACAAACCATAATCATACGATCTCCGTTATGAAACTTCTTGAGATACACCTTACTCGTTTATGTTCACAACTCCACATTAATTGGCAACATTCCAAGTGTATTGCATGCTAAATCAACCATACACGACCACTGTCCATACGCTACCATCGAACTTAGTGACAGTTATTATATGCCCTTGAGCCTTTGCCAGCCGTTTAGAACTTGCTTCCCATATTACGAACCCATCTTCGTCTTGGCATGTCTTGCTCAACCCGAGTTAATGTTCCTCTCCATTTAAGCCACTAACTCCAACGTGCGTACCGTACCCGTGAGGGATGACATCCATACTACTCGATCAACAAATAAAAAAACTACCATAGTACCCTCTGAGCGTCTTCCTAAGCATCCTTAGCAGAACCATAACCTTCGTTTCTGTCATAGCACTGCTCGGTCGAACTCGCAAGCGTTGCTATCTCAAGCTTGTTGTCAAGTTTAGTTGTCAAAACTATAAGTCTTGATTTCTAGTCTACTTATAGCTAAGTATCGCATTAGGATAGAAAGTGTAGTTGAGAATTAGACTTAACGACGTTCATCAATTGAAGACGAAGAACTACTAAGGGGAGCTTGTGGAACTTCATCAACAAAAGGTATGTGGAGACTTGAACCCATCTATCACTCAAAAGTCTATCTACTCTATCTCCTATTTGAGTCAAAAGTCGTATAGCTATAGAGACTTCAATTATACACATTTGATATTTCGAGCTGAGTTTAACTTGCTTACATATTTCTCGAAATATGTGTTGGTAAGCTTTCGCTTTAACCAAGTTCATCTTATATTCTTGACGAAAGTCAAAAGATGATCATGTAAAAATCGCCTGGTAACATCTTACATGATTTGTGTGAGACAGTCATTTGATGTAGACTCGGAATGTTTCGTATTGATCATTCGATCACTTGAAAATTGTTTTGAAGCTAATAGTTTGTGTGAGACAGATATTGTCGTCTTCCGAGAATGTTTCAATCGTTGAAATGAGAGTTTAGAACAATTGGATTTAAGCACAGTATGCTTACTTGCATGTGTAATCCAAGTCCGGGAACCATGGTATGCATACCCGTTTGCGTACTGTTTGGTTTAGTCAAGGTCCGAGATCCAAATACGCATACCGGTACGCGTACTGGCGTGAGGTTCAAGTTCCGAGACTTTAACTGAGTTTGTGGTATGCGTACCAGTTCGCGTACCGGCGAACCCAAACTTAGTCCGACCATTTAGGTATGCGTACCCGTTTGCATACTTGAGTGGGTTATGTTCTAAAATCGGTTTGTTCATGAACTAATACATTTATATATTAAGGAATGCAATCTTTTACAAACCGTGGCTATAATGTTCATGACTTGATTCGAGTGAATCAAAATCGATTTTGCTTCAATTGTGTCTTGTATACTTCTATGAGAATATAAACAATTGAACAACTCTAGAACTAGTTTCATTTGAGTCATTTGAACTAGTTATGGTTAAGATGAATAAGGTTGATATGAAAGTGATCATATGGCTAACTTCGGTTAACTATTGTTGAGCCAACAAAGGTGCACACGTTTAGGTACGGTTACTCATATCTAATCAAAGTCACTTTTCATTTGTGTGTAACAAGCTAAGTTCGATCTAACGGTTGAAAGATATTAACTTGAATATAATCAGGTTTTCATCTAACGGTGAATATTGAATGCTTTGTTACCAAGGTAACTTAGATTGCAAACCCTGATTTGAAGATTATATAAAGGAGAACTCTAGCAACTGGGAAACCTAATCCCCATACCTCATGTGTGATAATAGTTGCGACTAGATTCGATTCTCCTTTAACCTTAGGTTTTTCTCGAAACCTTGTAGGTTAACGACTTGGAGACTTCATTGGGATTGTGAAGCATGACCCAACTATTTTCTCTGTAGTTGCGTGTTCTGATCTTGCTATTTTCTATAGTGATTGAGTACTATCTTTTCTAAGATTTGCTCGAGATTTATTCTCCGATAGGCAAGATAAAAAGTTGTCACAAATATCTTCGTCTCATCGTTTGTGATTCAACAATATCTTGTTTCGCTACCATACGATTAAGATCATTGTGAGGTGATTGATATTTCTAGGCTGTTCTTCAGGAATATAAGTCCGGTATATCAATTGGTGGATGTTTACCTTGATTTATCAAAAGACGGAACAAAACTCATAGGTTTATCTGTGGGAGACAGATTTATCTATACAATAGACTTTTCTTTGTGAGATAGATTTGTTTATCAAGTCTTCGACTTTGGGTCGTAGCAACTCTTAGTTGTGGGTGAGATCAGCTAAGGGAATCAAGTGTGTAGAGTCCTGCTGGGATTCAGAGACATAAGGAGCGCAACTGTACCTTGATAAGTGTGAGAATGGTTAGGGATCAACTACATTCCAGTCCGAAGTTAACTTGGAGTAGGCTAGTGTCTGTAGCGGCTTAATACAGTGTGGTGTTAAAATCTGGACTAGGTCCCGGGGTTTTCTGCATTTGCGGTTTCCTTGTTAACAAAATATCTGGTGTCTGTGTTATTTCTTTTCCGCATTATATTTGAATATATAATTGAAATATCACAGGTTGTGCGTAAGTTCAATCAATCGTGAATCCAACCTTTGGTTGTTGATTAAATTAATTGACACTTGTATATTGATTTTTGATACCGTCCAAGTTATTTCTTATATTCAATCAGGCTCGCAAATTCCTATTTGTTTGATTGCAGATTGAATTGAAAAATTGAGATATAACTCTTGGATATACTTTTCTTAAGATTGAGTCTGACTGTCTAGTTGATTCTCTTAAAAGTATATTGGAGTTTGTCCATACAGATTTCTAAGCGTAATATTGGGTGTGGTTGTTAGACCCCCACTTTTTAAGTCTCTAAACTCTATCTAAGTCAATTGATTCTTCAAAAAACTGATCACCCACTTTCTCTTTTTCACGAGCATGTCCACCAAGCGAGTTAACGAGATATTTTGTGTTAGTTTATAAAAAACCAACCTTCGTGTTAGCTTCCAAGAAACAAACCATTTTGTATGTATCAATGCACGTTGAGCATGACTCTATTTGCGCACCAAATACAATAAATTCATGGATCATTGTCACTGGGTGCCAATCTCGAGCTCATCTCTATGAATCTTGCTTTACCCGAGCCTGTCTCCGATTGGATCATGATTCTACAACCATATATCACTAATTGAGTTTTACTCATCCATAAAATCTCATCACATCTTCAACCACTGCATGCATACCAAAAACGTATGTGTCCAGCTTCACAGAGACTTCAACAACTGACACACTAATTTTCGACATCACTTCAGCAACCTCAACGGGCTTTGACATAATTATCAATCTAATTTTTTATCAATTTCTTAGCAAGCTTTTGTAGTTTCGACCATGCGACAGTCAAACTACAACACAGTTCGGACTTGGATATAACTGTGACTAACATCGAAGAGTTCTGTTATTTTCATAGTGTCACACATTCTGTCTTCTTCATATCCCTTTCCCTATCTTGCTCTAAACGTTCACCAACGCTCTGAAATCTGATAATTCATACTTTACACAAATACCCAATCACACCCGACCATAATTTGAAACCTTTGGCAATTTCCTTAATCTCGAAGCAATTCAAGATGCCGTTGTGTTTACTTTCTCATGCTTTGTATAGAAAATAACTTAACGGAAATTTTATTGTTGCTGAAACAAATTTTTCAAAAGAAATTTCTACCTTTATTTCTACACGCTCAGTCATTATTGAAATCATAATTTCAATAACTGTAGCAGACGAGAAAATTCCCCAAATATTATCATTGCTAATGTATCTCTCACCAACAGAAAGTCTCACACTGATCATCAGGAAATCAAACAACTATTGGATAATAAAGGTTGACGAAAGAATACGCTGACATCGCAGCCCCATCAAATTCATACACTGTGTTTTCTCTAAAGTAGTATGCGCTAGCTTACAAAGCCACGCCACCATACACATTGTAATATTGTACCTTTATTCTTTAAACTCTTCAAGTGTCCACGCGATACCTTTTTAATTCCTCACAACGGGTCTTTCTGAAAATATGAACGTATCCGCAACACAAATAGACCAACCTATTTCTCCAAACGGTCTTGCACACCAACTCCGATGACTTCAAATGGTGTACAATCAAACAACTCTTCGACAGACCATCATCGATAAGAATCAAAAGATCACAAACTATCTAGCTTCTCCATTTGAAACAGTACGACAGAAACTCCAAAAAATATAATATTTTTCAACGACATAGTGTCAAACTCAAACAGACAAACAAACCCTACAAACTGTTTCTTATACAATAATAATAAACCATAGCTCCATCACAATCAATATCACACCTCATCAACGATCACTGTCCTGCAACTATTTGTACCCACACGCTTCAGCAGCCAACCACCTCGGAATCTACCCAGAAGATTGTTTACGTAATAGTGTCTGATATCCAGAATTACCCTGACAATTAGATGACCCTTGAAAGAGGTTTCTATTCAGCGGAATCTCAAACTCTGCACAAGGTGATTCATATCATTCAATTGGTGTAAATAAAAATCAACAATGATATCCAAAACTATACAACAGTTTGAAGGATTAGATGACCCTTGGAATAAAAATTGTGTTTTTCTGCTTAAAAGCAGTTTGGAGAAAATAATTGATGAACATTTGCTTGGTAAAATTAAGTTGGTCCGAAAAATTTGAAAACCCAGTTTCTCAAGTGGCGTATCGGGAAGTTGGAGCTTGCCAAGTGGGCCGAAACCCAGTTTCTTTAGAATCCCGGATTTTTCGGACCGTTACAGTTTTGGTTTCTTTGTAAAGGACTATTAGAAAAGAAAAGTTCTATTTAGTGATCCATGTGAAGGCTGTTTATTTTTCTTCGTGGTGTTTTTTTATGGTGGTTCCCCTTTCATTTCTCCATCTTCCTCTCCATCTCGCAACCTTTGCACCATATCCACTTATGATATGTGGCACAAATGACTCGGTCAGCGTTATTATCGTATTCTTCTTACTTTGGTTGTTACTATTTTGAATCATGTTCCTTCTAAACTAAAAAAATACTATTTGTGAGATTTATGTTTGCTCTAAGCATAATCGTTTACCATTTATGTTTGAAACTTCCTTATCAAATAAAGTCATTTCTAAAGTTCATTTTGATTTGTGAGGTCTTTATCCTATAATTTCTTAGTCTGGTTTTTGTTATTTCTTGCTTATTGTAGACGATTGTTCTCATTTCACTTAGATTTCTTATTTACATACTAAAGAGCAAGTGCTTGAATATTGTTTTGCCGCTTTAAGGCCTTGGTAGAAAATATCTCTCAACATCTATTCAGAATTTTCAAACTGATGTCGTGAATATGTTTCTTATCCCTTTCGTGATTTTTTTCAACCCATGGCATTTTACATCAATATTCATGTTCTCGCGCACCTCAACAAAATGGTATATATAGCTTAGAGAAAAATTCATTATCTCGTAGAAACTGGTCTTGCTCTTCTCCATCATGTAACACGCCTAAAATATAGTGGACGGAAGCCTTTGCCGCTGCCATATATCTGATTAATTGTATGCCTACGGCAGTTTCTTGATGGAGTTTCACATTATTTTTAATTATATAATCGAGCATCATTACCAAAGTAAAGCAGAAGACTGCGTTGTGGAGGTTCTGCAAGGATAAGATCGCGTTGTGGAGGCGTATTGTATGTGAAAAAAGTAAAGCAGGGGAGAACTGCTTAGTGGCGTTGCAAGTTAAGTATGTTGGGAGAAGCATGTGGTTTGATATCCTTAAAGTTAATGAGGTCTTCTTTGAATTTGTGTCTATTTAGGTTAAAGATGGAAGATCTATTCGATTTTGGCATGAACGGTGGGCTGAGAAAAAGGCTTTTAAGTGTAAGTATCCAAAAATATATAAATTAAGCAGGAAGAAGTTTGAGTCTGTGTAAAATATGAAGACTGGTGGATGGAATTTTCAGTTCTCTAGAGATTTAGACCCTGCTGAGAGGATAGATCTTCAAGAAATTAAATATGATATTAGAATCGTGAATCTGGTTCAGGGAGAGGATGATGGTTTAGAGGGTGACTGCTCGGCAAAAGGTATTTACAAAATTCTAACTGAATCTGATCCAGATTGGGATGCTTATTATATCTTGAAAAGCAGGTTTGTGCCTCCAAAGGTGTTGCTTTTATTTTGGGCGTCACTACAACATTCCAACCCAACTAGGAGCATGTTGCATAATAGAGGAGTTGTTATCTAATCTAATATGTGCTTGTTTTGCAATTCATTGATTGAGAACATATAGAACATGCTTATTCATTGCAGTTGGGATGCTCACTTATGGGAGATCTTTATTTCATCTCTTAGTATGGACTGGGTAATGTTGTATGACTTTAAGGACTTAATGCAGTCTTGGAAGATGGAAAGAGTTTCAGAGATGAAAAAGATAGTTTGTCACCTTATGCCGTTTGTTATTTGTTGGGAGTTGTGGAACGAACGGAGTAGGAGAGTCAATGGGGGAAGAGCTAAATCTAAGGATGAACTGGTGTATGCTGTGAAGCTTTGGATTTGTCTCTGGAGCTCTACAACAACGATTTTCAAGTGTTTCTTTATGAACCAGGTTCTTCATCATTGGGAGGATATACCATGTAGATCTTTATTTGCATTCCTTTGTGAAGGTTTTTTGACCATTGTATATATTCTCGTAAATAAATTTTTCTTTTAATAAGTCTTTCCTTTTCAAAAATAAAATAAAAAAGCAGTGCAATAAAACGACTCACATAAATTTTTATTTTAGATAGGAGATATGGGAAATCATAATAAAAAATAGTTATTGACGGGGGAATTTATTTATTTTTTCCGATTCACCCCAAATTTTAAGAAACCTATTATAGCGGCTCCAAAATTTTGATTTTGAGGCTCACAAGATGACAAAAAAGGAACGCTCGATTGGGGGATACTTATATTATAGCGGGAAATATTTATGAAAATTTCCAACAAATGCCGGCATGGATGGACGACCGACAACAATGCCGGCACACTGTGTTGGTTGAATATTCACTGGTATGTGAAACTATGGTGCGCCGACATTGATATAACTATGAATACCATGCCGGTTTAGGTTGTTCCGACATGGTATTCATAGTTATATCAATGCCGGTAGGATGTTTTGCAGATGCAGCCATGGTGAATCCAAAATTACATCTGGAGAAAATTCAACATAAAAGACATATTTGTTGCTAACGTGAAGACTTAGAGACATCTCTTTGGTCACTATAGTCACTCATCTCCACCAATGTTTTTTGAACCCAACATTCATACTTCTAATCTCTCCAAAATGATACATATTTCTATAAATCATTTTCAAACTAATCAATTAACATAACTAATTATTATTAACCACTAAACCTGATTAATGAGGGGTAAATTAGGAATTAGTGAAAATACATGGATATGGAGTGACCTTGATTTACTATTTAAATCCCGTTTTCGTCTTTTTCCTATATCCCCCAATTAATATAAGTATCTCCCAATTGCGCGTTCCAAAAAAGGGGGTAATCAAAAAGTAATCTCCAAAACCCCTTATCCCAATAATTGAGCTGACCGAGCGAAGCGAGGGAGGAACTTTATATGGCCACTTTTTTGTAAATAGTAAGTGATCAATTGACACAAAAAGATTGGATTTTGGTGTCCCAAATAGATTTCAATCAACAATGAAATGTCAGAAGAGCCCCTCTATGTTTCCATTTCTCACTAAAACTACCGTAAATACAACACCAAATGAAGGGTAATCGCGTAAATTTAGTGGATAGAAAAAAGGACACGGAGGTTGAAAATGTTATAATTATTGAGGGGTAGTTTAGTAAAACCCGTGGTAGAGGTTAGAGGGTCGAATCCAAGGTTTGAAAAACGGGTCACGGCTCTGGTCACGGGTACTAGGCGTGACCGTTATAAAGCATTTTGACGGGTGTGAGCACGTTTTGGGCAAAAAACGCGTTATTTAGAGAAAAAACTCGTTTTTTGTACGTTTTTTCATAAAAACGGCGTTATAATGGTTAAATAGAAAAGTAAAAAAAATAATGATCTGAAATTCCTATGTAACGGTTATAACGTGCGTGAAAACGTTATAACGTGTCTAAAAAACGTTGTGACTATTCATTTTTAAATTTTGTCCCACTAATAGATGACCTATATCACTAAACTACTATTTTAATTGATTATTATTAGTATAAGAAATATGTATAATTCGATAGTCATGCTTATATTCTTTACGTAGGTGTTTTAAAATACTTTTCACCATATAAATTACGAAAGTTTGATAAAATTCGTGCGGTCAATGACTTTGGTAATCTTTCATTTGGAGACAATACACGAGGTTATGAGAATGTGAATCCAACATATGATTCTCGTTACACTTCCGATCGCTCTGACCATGGTGTTCAACATATGAACGAAGGATATAATTCTAATATTGATATCAATAATGAAGTAGGTAACAATGATGATGAAAATGAAGGAGGTTATTATGATGATGATACTTATGCAAACGAAGATAGCCAGTACCCCAACGACGATGACTATGATGTGGAAAGGAACCGCCGAGAAAATGAAGAATACATGAATAAATCAAAAAAAGGTGGTGGCCGTAGTTGGTTCGCGTAGTTTTTTAAATGATGAACACTAGTTTAACAATCCTTTGTTTTTTAAATTTGAAGTTTTTAATCCTGTAGTTACTTTCCCTGTATCATTTAAAAAAAATTAATTCGAAGTTTTAAGCTTTCAATCCAGAGAAAGAAAAAAACTCAAAAAAAATGGTAAAAAAGTTATTTACACGATTATAACGTGCATGATAACGGGAAAACAGTTCTAAAAAGCGCACGTTAAAATGTTATTTAGAAGAAAAAAAACATTCAAATTAATTTTAGAAAAACGGTTATAACGTGTATGAAAACTGAAAAACGGTCCTAAAAAACTGCCGTTATTTCCTATTAATCGGCATTATAAAGGCACGGATCCGGGGACCCTCAGGGCCACGGTATATGGTGTGACCGTTTTAACGGTCGTTTTTTCGGTAAAAACGGCTGTTTTTCAAACCTTGGTCGAATCCGACCGTCTCCAAATTTTAGTGTTTTTTCCTCTCTGTTTCTTTCTTTCTTCCTTTTCTTCTTCCCATAAGATAAACACGATATTCCTTCCCAGAAACACAAATCGACGAATTTTAGAATCTCATAAGCTAGGGCTTGATTCGATAAAGTGTCGATGTTAATTGATAATGATCGAGGTGGTGGTGATTAGGGCTTGGAGGTATTGATTGAAGGAATCAATTCAAGCTACGGGAAAGGATAATCAGGTAATTGAAATTAGGGTTTCTTATTGTATTTTAAATGTATGTGAAATTAGTGATTATTCTATAGAAGCTGTTTCCGGAATTGATGAAGTTAGGTGGAATTGATGTTACGACCATCAATCTAAGGAGAGTCTGAAATGAAATTGTGTGCAGTGATTTATGGAAGGGTTTTGAACAGAATTTGCAGACGGGGAAGGAACTGAGTCGATGTTGCTGTGTTGGGTTCAGTTTGATTATAGAGATGAAGAAGGAAGTGAGGAAAGATTGAGAAGTTATCTGCTGCCAAGAATAAGGATTAAGCTTAATGGGTTCTGATTGCAATTGCAGGGAAGAACTAGTGGTGCCGTATGGAGTTGAGTTGTGGTTTTGGTACGAGTTAGTGATGGAAGACTTAGATGGTAAAGATTAATGGAGATTCAGGGTTTGAGTTGGAATCAGAGAATGGTGTTTTACGAATTGAGTTCTGATGCCATTAATTGAAGATGTGGATGAATGTAACTGCAGATGGATTTGTGTAATGATCTGAGAGGAGAAATTCAGAAGTTTGAGTCTGGTGGTCGAAAAAATGGAGTCTGGGGTTTGATTTGTTGGTTCTCCATGGGGTTGAATTCTATTTCAGAGATAAAGAAGAGATGATAATGAGAACTCGAGTTGATTTTGGGTTTTGGAAGAATCTGTATGGTGATGGTTCTCATTTTAATGGAGTTTTGGTGTTTGAGATGTTGCTGTATGAGTCAAGATATGAAGTTGCAGCTGAAATGGAAATGGTGCAGTTTCGGTGGCTTGAGAATGCTGAGCTTGATGAGCAATTGCAGGTGTTGCCTGGAGTTGTATTTAGTGGAGAATGGTTTGCAGAAAGGATGGTTGCAGCTGCGGGTTCTAGTGGTGCTGAGGTGCAGGTAGTATGAACTATAAACTGAGTTTTTGGTGATGGATGGTGGATCTGAGCTGCTGCTACTGGTGATTGAGAAGGGAATGGTGAAATTGCAGTTGATATTCCTCAATCTAAAGAGAGAAAGAGAAAACTCGAGAAAAAGATTGAGCGGCAAGAGGACGAGGCTAATGATGTTGATATGGATGATGTTAATAATCCTGCGTTGGAGAACTGGTTAAAGAAGAATAGACAGAGTCCTTGGGCTGGGAAGAGACAAGGGGTAGAGGTTGAACTTATAGAGGAGCAAAAGAAGTATGCTGAAGAGTATGCCAAGAAAAAGGCTGAGAAGGAGAAGGGAAGTGGTGATAATAAAGGGGAAGTTGTGGCTGAGAAGAGTACATTTCATGGGAAAGAAGAAAAAGATTATCCTTGATAGACAGTGGCAGTACTACCAGCAGAAGAGAACATTGAATTGTTGTAAAGGCGTGCAAATACCAACTATCCTCCTGTAAGTGGTTCCACTCTTGTACTTGAAGTTGTTATAGATGAAATTGTAGATGCAAAAAACACCATTGAAATTGTGGGGTGCAGTAAGTTATTTGAATTTGTAGAGATTTTCAAGTTTCTATTGAATTCGAAATTTTAGTATAATCTATTGTTGTATGTCGTATGTTGTATGTTGAATGTCCTTGAGTTTCCATTTTCATGAATTCAGTTTTGTTAATCAGCTGGAATATCGACAAATCTTTTAGTTACATGAAAATCGATGGATTAAAATACTGTATTAGCATCTGTCACGAGTAATGGTTCTAAAATCTGTTGAGATTTTGTTCTTCGTAAGATGGAGTATTCAGGTGCTCAGTCGAAGCACATATTAGTTTTGTGAGTCACAACCACTATATGCTGCATTAACCTTTAAAATGTTATTGCAGGTTTTATGTTGCCGAGGTTCTCCTTGCTTTGGAGTACCTGCACATGCTCGGGATCATATACAGAGACCTTAAACCAGAGAATGTTTTGGTAAGGGAAGATGGGCATGTCATGCTCTCAGATTTTGACCTCTCTCTAATATGTGGCGTGTGCCCAACTCTGGTGAAGTCATCAAAATCTTCATACTATTCTCAGCCTGATGGTATTGATGCCTCTTCTATAACTCAGGCCAATTGCATTCAACCATCATGTTTTATGCCTCGCTTTTTACAAAGAAAATCTAAGAAAGAAAAGAAAACTAAACCAAAGACTGAAGTCTTTCATCATATACAACTGCACATCCTGAGCTCATTGCAAAACCTACAGATGCTCGGTCAATGTCTTTCGTGGGTACTCACGAGTACCTAGCACCGGAAATCATAAAAGGCGAGGGTCACGGCAGCGCTGTTGATTGGTGGATGTTTGGAATCTTCCTTTATGAGCTTTTGTGCGGGAAAACTCTGGTAAGGAAACCATGCAACACTGTTAAATGTGGTGGGGCAACCCCTCAGATTCCCAGAGACACCAACTGTGAGCTTTGCAGTGAAAGATTTGATCAAAGGTTTGCTTGTGAAGGATCCTCAACAGCGCCTTGCACATAGACGTGGAGCAACTGAAATCAGACAACACCCATTGTTTCAAACGGTGAATTGGGCATTAATCAGGGGCACCAATCCACCTGAGGTGCCAAAACCCTTCATCGCGGAGATACCAAAAGCACCAAAACAAGATCAGAATGTGCCCGTGGTTGATGTAAAGCCCACCCCAGGTAATTACTTAGAGATTGATTTCTTTTAGTTTGTTGTAATTTTGCGCATCTCTCTTACTTGTTTCATGGCCTTGTGTTGTATTGTACTAGAAAAATTGCTTTTATTTTTCCACGGCGACAACATATCACATATTGTAGTATCTTCAACACAGGCAACACATGTAACTACACTGTACAAGTTCTTCGGTCGGCCCTCCCACCGTGGTAGCGGTTATGCTAGTTAACTAATGTTAATAATTAGGTTAACTAAATTAAGTAAGATTAGTGATAAGATTAGTACATAAGAAGTAATAAGATCAGATTAATCATTTGATTTATGGTTAATATTTGAAAATCAAAATATAAAATTCGGCTATTTTATATACGGTTGGGAGTTCATATTTTCCCAACCGTATACGAAGTCAGGGTAACTTACGCCGTATACAAAGTTAGGTTTACGATGAGGAAATCAATATTTTCCCGTTTTAAATATTAATTTCCCAAACGTATTCAAGTTTTGAACCTAATTTTTCAATCTCTAATTTAATCAAATCTAATCTGTTCATGGGATAAAATACAATAACAAAAGGTTGGATTTTCGATTCTTACCCAATTAAAGTTGTTATAGGCTAAGAATTGACGATTAATCGTTGTTGAAGGGAAAAAAAAAGGAGAAGAGGAAGAAGAGGCGGCGTTTTTTTTTGTTGGTTTAGGTTTAGTTTTTGGTTATCAAAGGGTACTTTTGATAATAAATTAGGTCCCCTCATCCATATTTAGGATAGTTGAATCTATAGGAGCTCTCAAAACCAAATCCTTGGAGCCCCTGTAATAGGATTCAATTTATTTTTTTTATTTTTTTTAATACAAAGAACCTTTTCATTAATGGGAGTTCAAGGTTACAGTGGGTTTAAAATCAAAATTAAGAAAATACAAATAGACATATCGTACAAGTTTACCAAGAAATCCGATAAGAGAAAGAGAAGGATTACCGGTGTAGAACAAATACAAGCATGAATAAGAACCGATCAAGTCGGAGGAAGAATGGTTTTTCTCGGAAGTGTAACCATTTTGTTTGTTTTTCTTCTTCATAAAAATGTGCTCCAAAAGTTGGAGTAATTTGCTCAAATTTCTTAAAACTTGGGATGGAGATTTCGTCGTCAAAAGCATCATTCATGAAGATTCCGTCGCCGGATAAATAGATGATGAAGATTCCGGTAAAGATTCCGTCGCCGGAGTTAACAATGATGAAGTTTTCGTCGTTGAAAAACATCCCAAGTGATCTTAAAACCCATGAAACATAAGAACGGCCATTAAAACCGAGATAAACCTCTCTAATAGAGGAGATAAAAACATCATAAGGGTGTACAAAACTTACTAATAAGTAAGAGAAAACCATGATAGAAACTAACTAATAACAAAGATCTAACCTAAGACAAGAAAAGGCAAAGAAAATCCCGTCCAGATTCGACCCAAAAAAATCAGATCTGAACAAGAAATGGTTACCGGCGAAGAAAACCTTTTTTTCCTGTTAAACTAGTGTGAGAGGATTGAGGGTATCGAATACTACTGGACTTATATAGGATTCGA
The DNA here is from genome assembly GCA_023531105.1 of Papaver atlanticum. Classification (NCBI taxonomy): domain Eukaryota; kingdom Viridiplantae; phylum Streptophyta; class Magnoliopsida; order Ranunculales; family Papaveraceae; genus Papaver; species Papaver atlanticum. The sequence continues at coordinate 6,969,792 of JAJJMB010014260.1, read as the reverse complement.
TTTTAATTGATACCTTATCTACCAAACTTATAAATAATTTATATTTTTGTTGACTGTTTGATTTTCCTTGGAGAAAGGAAAAATGTGTACCGTAGTCTCTCAGTGGTCACTTTTGTTTACAAATATTAGGATAAAGCCAAAAACCAAGCACTGCACCTCAAATTTTGGACCAATACTAGGTGACCATGAGACAGGTAAGGGAGTTGGTCCCCTTCCACAGTGTTCTCTCTTTATTAGAATCATGAGGATGTTAACATCTTGATCTGGTCTGGTGTGTAAGGACGTTAATCCGGTGTTACTCACATAGTCGCATAACTTGGATGCTAATCTTGTGCTCGTTGCATAACTTGGAAGCATGTAGTGTGGAGATTTCCACCGTAAATATCAGTACAATATCGTGACATTATCAGACGCTAGTCTAAAGATCATAAACACCATTTTCCCTCTGCATTTTATTTTTCTAACATCAATACATTATAATTTTTCATTATAAAATTGAAGCCCGAACGAGTTATCAGAGCTAACGACGATTCAGGCTTCTTCAGCAATCTCCTTCAGACAAGCAAAAAGCTCTTGAGGCTTAGACATCATAACCATGTGATCGGAACCAATGATTTCCTTGACCTCATCAACTGGATCCATTTCGATCGTCCGACACTGAAAATCCCCTGTTAACGTTTTATCTAGCTCCGCTATGATATAAACTCGCTTAACTGATCCAAATTTCTTCTTGGACGTTGTCAGTTCCTCTGACATGTGTTCGTTGCTGAACACACGTATCGGTCTCACCAACATAGTTGCAAGAGTCGCATCCTGCGATATATATATACTTATCAATGAGATCGCCTTCATGATTAAGGTTTTAATTAGTAAACTAAATAGCTTTGTTACCTCAGGCGAACAGAGCTCATACAGATTTGACGACATGTAACTGGGACCGAACACGAAAGTTTTAGCCCCTTCATCGTAATAATTATATATGGCGTCACCTCTGCAACCCTGTCTCCATATTTCCATATATGCATCATGAAATTTAGTTCATAAATTGGTAAATCTTGCAAAAACATCTCTGTACACACAGGCGTACCTCTTTGAACAGATCAGGGAACTTGAATTCTTGTAACATGTTAGGCAGCAGCGCGGTGAGAAAAACAGCGACAGAGATCTTCTCTGGGAAGGTTTCCATAGCTTTTGAGATAACCAACCCTCCCATGCTGTGACCAACAAGGATCACCTTTTCTTCTTGTTTTATGGATTCGCAGCTAGGGAGAGAGTGCTCCATGAAATCCATCAATGGCTGGACATAGTCGGAAAATGATTGAACGTCGTTTACCTGCTTTGGGTTGATTCCAGCACCAGCCATGTCAAGAACTGTGACGCGATGACCTGCAGATTTCAGTAGTGGTGTCAACTTATACCAACTCCATGCTCCATGACAAGCTCCGTGAACAAGCACAAAATGCTTCTTTGTTGATCCAGCAGTACTAATGTTTGCCTGTGGATTTATTAATTCATAGAATAAATGATTATACTTGCAAATCAAACTAAATAGAAAGAAAAGAATGAAAGAAAGAAAAAGTATACCATCGAGGAATTATTTCCATCCTTCGTCTCCATATTCTTCTTAATTGTATCTGCTATTATGCTTGGAAAAAAATACAAAATTGTTTACTGCCTGCAGAGCGGTACGAGTACGACTACAGAAGTTATTAGCCAACCAACATGTATGTATGGGGGCCATGTGGCCCGCATCGTCCTAAACAAGTGTTAATGAATTTGTCTTCCGCTAGGCTGCTTTCGACACATCGAGATACTTCCACATTGACCTTGTAAGATCCCGTTAGAAAAATCCGTCACTTCGATCTAAAATTGAAAATTGGGGACCCCAAGGACTTTCGAGTGAGATTCATGTCCCCTGCACAAAAGGGATTCACCGAATTTTTGTAGGAGCCTTTCATTGTCGGTATAACAGCGTAAGCATCGATCTTTGGCGCCTATTCAGCGGTGGGTGTTAAAAAAGACCTTTTCTTTTTTGCATATAATTTTCCTTCTATTTTTTTATATATGAAAAACGGAGATAATAGCTCGAAAGAGCAACTATCTCACTATTACAATAGATGGCTATCTGGGCTACATCTAGCTCCATGAATAGCCCGAAGTCATGATTAATGTTATTCCAGTTATCCATAATAGAAGGAATTTGAATAGACTGTAAGGCATCAAAAAACAGTTGAAGATTTGGACCCTTCCAGTTTAGGTTTTGAAGAAGAGTAGATTGACTGGATAACAGAGCTAGGCTAATAGCATTAGTATTTTGCTGGGGAGTTAACTTGATTAGATTGCCTAACACAAAATCAATAGCTTCAAAGTTTCCACCTTTGCTGTGAGTGTAGCTTCCTTGAAATCGTTCTTGAACTTCCATTTGGTAACCTTTCTTTATGGCTTGGAGAACTTCTTCATCTTCTGCAGCAAAGTCGATGTTGGACTTCTGCATCTCCATGCCCCAATCCAGAGCTAGTTGAGCTTCTCTATTTGCTCTATCTGTTCTGCTGAGTCTAATTGCAGGGTCTTTGTAATTTCTTGCTCCCACGCATTGACCTGAGAAGGACAGAGCAACAAGAGCAAAGTTAGTGAAAGTTTGAAGATCACCATTAATCATGATATTACGGGCTTCCATAATGTTCATGCTAATAGTGATGCCAAATTTCTCTTTGTGTTTCCTGACTAGTCTCTCAATTCTCAAATGCTGTTCATCTGCATTGTCAGTGTAGTAAGGATTATTGAGGATATGCCCAGGATTGTTTATCACTCTGTTGAAAGTGCATAAATGTTGAGTAATCTTTAATGTAGTATGCTCAGTAGTTGATATAGAATTCCTGAAGACTGTGTCACATCTGGATTTCCAGATAAACCAACAGATAGTAGCAAAGGTAGCGTTCCAGCTTGAGTTGGGGTTGCCCATGCAAAGCCATCTATTGAGCCACTCATGAAATTTGTTGAAAGCAGTGAAGAGTTGGTGAGAATGGCCAAAGAGTTTTTCCCAGACTTTGGAGGCTGCTGGACAAACCAGAAGAACATGAGTAATATCTTCATGAGCATTGTTGCAAAGAGTGCGTATGGGATCAATATAGCTCAGAATACTAGCAGACTTGGCATTAGTTGGGAGAATGCCATGAGCACATTTCCACATGAAAAACTGAATAGCTGGGGTAGTGTCCAACTTCCAAATTCCCCCCCCCCCCCCCCCCCCCCATTGAGTTCTGAAGATATCATTAGCATATTTGTCATTAATTTGCATTTCATATAAGGATTTCACAGTGAAAGTCCCTGTATGAGTAAGGCTCCAGCTTATTGTGTCTTCATCATTGTGATTGTGATGGGTGAGGATAATAAGGTTTTGAACATCTTGAGTGAACCAGAGAGCTAACAGATCCAGGTCCCAGTCTCCAGAGGTATTGAAAAGTTGATTTACAGTAATAAGTGTTGAGGGGCAATTTGGGTTTTTTTGAAGAATGTTAGGATAGTTTTTGATCCATATGTCTTCCCAGATATGTATGCAGGTGCCTTTTCCAATCTTCCATAAGTAATAACTTTGTATTTGAGCTATGCCTTCAAGAATTCCTTTCCAGATCCAAGAATCATTGTTTTTTGGTTTGATGTTCATTCTGATGACTTCATTGTTTGGAAAGTGTGAGGCCTTCATTGTGCTGCTCCAGAGAGAGTGAGGTTTAGCAATTAGTCTCCAAGCAATCTTTGTGATCATAGCAATGTTGAAGAATTCCATATTCTTGAAGCCTAGACCTCCAAGTTCTTTGGGTTTGTTGACAACATCCCAGGCTATGTAGAAGAGGCCTTTAGGTTTATCAAGGTCTTTATTTTAGAAGAAATTTCTTTGAATTGTATTTATCTCCTTGCGGGTAGCCTTAGGAATCTTTAAGCAGTTCATTTGATAAACACTGGAAGTGGAGGTGACAGTTTGAATCATTATGACTTTTCCAGCAGTTGACAGATTGGTTTTCCAACCTGCTAGCCTAAACTTTAACTTGTCCACACAAGGCTTGAAGGCTTGTACTTTGCTTCTGTTGGTGAAGAGAGGATATCCCAACTAATTGTCCTTAGGATTGATTCTTTGAACTTGCAGAGATTGGCTTATACTATCAGCAATAGCCGGGTCAGTATTTTTGCTGAAGAAGATGCCTGACTTATCAAAATTTATCAGTTGCCCAGAAGATTGACTAAAGTCTTGGAATATCTTCATTAAGTTGTTGCATTCATCCTTATCGGCTTTGCAGAATATCATACAATCATCAGCAACGAGGAGATGACTAATAGCTGGAGCATCATTGCAGAGTTTAGTTCCATGAATAAGACTTTGGGATTCTGCAAATACAAGATATCTTGAGAGAGCTTCCATGCAAAATAGGAATAGGTATGGGGATAAGGGGTCTCCTTGTCTGAGACCTCTAGTAGGATTGAAAAAAGTGCCAGGGGAGCAATTGACCAAAACAACAAGGTTGGTGGTAGAGATACATTGTTGTATTAAGTTGCACTAGTGAGTGCTAAAGCCCGTTTGAAGCATAATTTTGATGAGAAATTCCCAGTTGACTGATGTGAATTTTAAGTTGTTGTAAAAAGTGATAAGTATAGTTCGTTCAACTCGGGCTTGTGAAGGATTTTCGAAAATTAAATAAAGTTGTTTCAACAATAATAAGAAAATATCGAGACTCTGGATTCCACCATTGACCAATTAAGTTATAAATTCTAATCAATATTCATGCAATTTTTTCTTTTAAAGTGATTCTAATATTTTGCTTTTAATAGATTTTAGAAGTAATAATTGTAAGCACGAAGCATAAAACATCAAAAGTATTAAAACCAAGCATGTCCCATCAAAACACTTCATAACTACTCAATAAAAACCAATTTTTCTTTTAAGTTCTATGCAAATAATCATGTAAAATAATTGCAATAAATAATTAAAATAGAACTATACCACTTTTCATGGAACAATGGCTTCCTCCGTCGCCTCGGCTAAGGGGCTTAACTCCTCATATTAGAAATATGCTCAAAAGTTGATTTCATTGATCAAATAAGGTGTTTTTATTAGGAAGGACGAGCTATAGTTACAGAAAGCTTGTTGTAAGGAAGGTAATGGTCGCTGAAAGTATTAAGCAAAGACAGTCAAAAACGATAACAGCTTTCTGTAGTTGAATATAAGACTGCTTCTGCGACGGTTTGGTGTGGGTCGAAGTTCTTCGTGTTCTTCGCGACTGTTCCGTGTGCGTCTTATGTTCTTCGTGTTCTTCAGCTCCGCACCAGCAGAAAACAGCAGCAGCAGCGGCCTGTAAACCTCTGATTCTCGCCTCCTCAGCCCTTCTCAGCCCCCCAAACTCTCGACACACCTTCTATATGACCCAACCAATCTATTTATATCAAAAAGAGCGATTAAATCTCTCCAAAATCTTCCGAAATCTCTTTCTTTCTCTTCACGGCAAAGTTGCGGCAATTTTTTGTTTTATAATTTCCACGCATATCTGGGCTTTCCTTTTGATTATAAACTCTTCCTTAGATATATATTAAGCTTTGGGAAGAAAACCTTGCCTTTAATCTCTCTAAAATTTCCTAAAATCGATCACACACACGTGACTTTCCATATTTTGCTGTTGAGATCAAAACCCGTCGATTGAGCCCAGTTTAATCTATTTAAACACACATGTTAGATTCCTAGACCCATAAGGAGTCTACCTTATGAAAATCAGAGGTTTAATCGACCTTAAACTCCTCCAAATCACTACCACCAAAACTGCCAGAAAACAACCTTCACGTTTTTGGTTTCCCGCCCAAATTCAGAATTTGAACGTGAAGGGGAAAGGTTACCCTTTATCCAATGGTCGCCCCTTATCCATTGCTGGAGTCCGCATAACACTCGTCCCTTGGGTTGCATTTATCAACTTTTCGAGCCAATTTCGCCGCAAAAGCTTATTTCTCCAAAAAAAACACCTACAAAGAGATAAAATACCAAAATAAGTACAAAAATGGGTACTAACATTATACACAATAGAGATGAAAATAGACACATAAATGCGTCTATCAAATGCCCCCAAACTTATTATTTGCTAGTCCCGAGCAAATCAAAACTACAAAATAAAATCCTAACTCACTGTCGCAGGCATCGTCGATTGCACTTAGCATGTGCAACAAGCCTTTAAACCCCTAGGTGGCCGAGTTATAGTCTCGGGAGGGTTTACTAGAGATATACCCACAAAACCTTTACTCCAGACCCTAGCTATCTACGCAGAACCTTGGAATGCACTAAAGAACCTCCTTGGTTGGCATACTTATTGATTAAGAGAGGAAGTACCCTGATGCGAAATTCCAATTGCCGTATACGAGTTTGCAATCAAGTATACTAAAATTTATATATAAGTGACAGAGCTCTACTCATATAGTCGCAATATGGACATCAATATCCGGAATCAAACAAATCACATGAATAGATTATGAAGATGGATATAGAAATAGATGGTTGCGAATGGACTTCAATGCCAAGATGAACCTATGACCTAGTGGATTGAGATACTGGTCTGGACTAATATCAACACAACTGGCATATATAAGGGAACCAGTGGTCGACAATCCTAAATCTACATCAACTCAGCTGGCATATACAAGGGAACCAGTGGTCGACTTTATAATAAACCTTTATTTTTTTATTTTTTTTTAACGACATGATTAGATCTTTTGGATCCAAGCGCATGCTTCTTGTCAGCAGATTACATGGTAATTCCCGTGGATCCTGCGTTCCATGCTTGTTTAGGCGACGGAGACAGGGAGAACACACACATATTGCTATCCAAGTGTTAATATTTATTCCGATTGGTCTAATTGGTCTGGTCTTTTTTTTTTTTTTTTAGTAAATCAATCACTCTATTTCAATCCAGCAGACATCAACATAAAAATTTGCAAAAACAAAAACAGAAGTAATAAGATGATTCCGAGATACGGTGAAACTATCATGTTATTTCTAACACCTGAGCTCCGTTCTTTTATGAATAGACTCTATATAGATGTTTCCATCTACTCAAATTGGTTCCTCAACTCCTAAAACCAAAATGCTTCCATCCACTTAGATTGGTTAGTGCCATCCTTAATAGGCATAAATTTCTAGGCTCTGGAGTTTATAATGCAACTAAAAAGCTTTTCCCATACCCCAAAACTTAAACCTAACATTGTCCTCAATGTTCTAACGATAAAATTAAAAGCATGAACAAGGAGAAACTGTTACCATTTGAAGAAAAATAGTTAAGGAAAGATATTACCGTGTTGCTTGAACCATGGGTTACCTCCCAAGAAGTGCTAAGTTTAAAGTCTTCAGCCAGACTAAGAAAGGATTAGTCACCTCGAATCGTATAACAGTAGTCGGAATAACTGTGGGTCTTCAAAACCAAATAGAGCTGACCAAAGGAAACTGTAATAAACCAACGAAATGAACAAGACTAGCATACCCTTACCTAGTTTCCTGATTAAGAAATTTATATCTAATTGTGGTTCAGGTTCAGGTTCTATGAAAGGGTCTAAATAAAATATTTTCATTGGTTGCGTTTCTTCATAGGTGGGATCCGAATTATTAGGTCCTAGAGTCTGGAAAAACTTAGAAGCACATAATAATAACCTAAATAATTGAGGATCCTCTAAGTCAATCAGGTTTGACTTACATAATTGACCACAATGAGAGTAGTGGTCATTCTTAAGCAAATGTGTCGATTTTAATTTCCTAAAGCATTTAGGTTTAGTCTCACAACTTAATATTCGACACATTTGGAATATAAACGTTCCCACAGTTGGAGGAAAACTATTTGGTGGGAAAAAAAAGTCAATCTGGGTATCATAGCCTGGGCAAACCATATCAACCAGAGGATGGGTTTCTAACTTCTGAGCTTCTTCCTGGACATCATTAAGTTCGGTAAAACGAGTATGAAGGTAATCTTGTAAAATGGTCGAGGCACAGATATCAAGTCCCAAGTGAGGGATCTTTGTAAGAGCTAAAGGTAAGGCACATGGAGAATGATAATCACCCCCAAACTTAGAGTTTTGGGTGTCTCTGGATAGACTAGCTATAATTTCCCTAATTTCTAGATCATCAGAATCCTGAAAATAGTCAATTGCTTCTTCTAGGTTATACTCAGGTGATGTATCCTCACTCAAATTTAAAAGCTCTACGAGTTCATCTTCTTTGTCTAAGACTATTGTTTCTAAGTCGCTAGACTCTAAAACAGCATTTTCAGAATAAACTCGTTCCTCTAAACCATTATTGGCTTCGTAATCAAAAGGAAATACTACATTGTCTAAAACGGGGATATCTCTAGACAAATCCTCGTCCTTTTGAATAGGTGAATAATTATTAAAATTATTTGGATTTGAACTAGAAATAACATTATCATTATAAAGCTCAATTGGAGTAACAAATTCCTGATCACTATGCCTACATATTTCAGATTCTTCATCAATACTATCCTCGTTATAATCATCATTGTAATAACATGAAAATGGCTGAACCTCATCTAAACATGTAGTGTTACCAATTCTAACCTCGTCATCTTGATTATGCAAATAACTATCATTATTTTCAAGGGTATTATTGGAAACACTGTATTGGAAATTAAGATTATTTCGAGCAAGTCTTTCGTTCGTCTCAGCCATTTGCTTGAGGGATTCCTCTATAGAAAGTTTACTCAATGGTGCAGTTTGTCTATTCATTTCCGACATAAACCTATTTGTTTGCTCAGTTAACTGCTTAAGAGACTCTTCTAAAGATACGGAAGGATCATAAATAGGAACAGAAGGACATAATAAGGACTAGTTTTCAACAGTTTGATTGTATTGTCCAAAGACGAGGTACTAGCACTATAATAATCCTCATTTTCTTGCTCGTATGACCGGTGTGTGTGTGGATAGTAATTGGGATCACCATGGTATGAACCATAACCTTGAAAAGGTTGGCGTTCCCAACTACTATTCCCACCATAGTCATAAAAATGATGATGTCCATATTCAAATTCAGGTCGATACTCATTGTATTGGCTTCTATCATACCAGTTCGACATTCTTAATTGCAAGGGAATTCTACACAATCACAAACAAGGCTGACTCGACCAAATCAAACCTATAAAATCTAGCAAACAACAATCATGATGGCTCCCTTCGATTGTTTCTAGACCAGTTTCTATCCTTCCAAGAGGCAACTAGGTATAGTTTTAGCAAACCTCTCTAGAACAATCCGAATAAAGTAAGTCGAAGAGAAGTAGGGGAAGCTCAGAGGAGCTTTGATACCCCCACCTCTTTGGAAACGCTTCCCTGGGTTACAAGGCGGCTCTAATCGACTTACAGTAATCTTCCTGAACTTCAAGTTAGGCTAAAAAGATACCCAATACAGTCCTTTCAAACGACTTTCCTACAAGCTCGTTACCTTATCGGTCTCGTTCTAATCAAATTTTTAGGCTTGGGATCGCGTTTGGTATCGTTTTCCTAAAGTGGGCAAGAAGAGAACGGTGATGAAATCCGAACTCTTATCTTATATGGCCAGGCCTTGCCCTTTACTAGGAAAATAAATGTATGTATTCAATTCTCAGCATATATGCACCTAAAGGAAGACAGTAAACCCGCTGACAGGGGATTCGCGGGTGTTTAGAAGCTTACCTCCCGTACCAGACGGGGGATGAACCGTTTTAGTCAACTCGGGCCACTGACTCCTGTGTCAATGTGCGAACCCGAGGGGCCGAGACAGTATCATAACTGTCGTCCTTCCCTGCAAACAGTTTATATTTAATTTTAACCCTTCCTTAGGGTTTTAAAAATAATAATGTCCCAAAAATAAAGTTCAAAGTCCAAAAATAAAAGGTTACAACAATAAAAAATAAAACCCTATTTACAATTTCTAAAAATAAAAAGTAATAAAATCTATAAAAAAAATAGAATAAAATAACTATATACAAAAATCTTGTTCTTCACTCCTTCGGACTCCTCTTTTCTTTCCTTCTTTGGCGATGCTTTCCTCTTATAACACTTTTTCCTTCCTTTGAGCTCCGCTCCAAATCTGAAAAAGAATCAAAAAATACCAAACGCGTAAAAAAGAACAAAAATAATAAAAATAAATCTAAAAACCCTAAAAACAAGTCCGCGTCGGCGGCGCCAAAAATTGATGTGAATTTTAAGTTGTTGTAAAAAGTGATAAGTAGAGTTCGTTCAACTCGGGCTTGTGAAGGATTTTCGAAAATTAAATAAAGTTGTTTCAACAATAATAAGAAAATACCGAGACTCTGGATTCCACCATTGACCAATTAAGTTATAAATTCTAATCAATATTCATGCAATTTTTTCTTTTAAAGTGATTCTAATATTTTGCTTTTAATAGATTTTTGAAGTAATAATTGTAAGCACGAAGCATGAAACATCAAAAGTATTAAAACCAAGCATGTCCCATCAAAACACTTCACAACTACTCAATAAAAACCAATTTTTCTTTTAAGTTCTATGCAAATAATCATGTAAAATAATTGCAATAAATAATTAAAATAGAACTATACCACTTTTCATGGAACAATGGCTTCCTCCGTCGCCTCGGCTAAGGGGTTTAGCTCCTCATATTAGAAATATGCTCAAAAGTTGATTTCATTGATCAAATAAGGTGTTTTTATTAGGAAGGACGAGCTATAGTTACAGAAAGCTTGTTGTAAGGAAGGTAATGGTCGCTGAAAGTATTAAGCAAAGACAGTCAAAAACGATAACATCTTTCTGTAGTTGAATATAAGACTGCTTCTGCGACGGTTTGGTGTGGGTCGAAGTTCTTCGTGTTCTTCGCGACTGTTCCGTGTGCGTCTTATATTCTTCGTGTTCTTCAGCTCCGCACCAGCAGAAAACAGTAGCAGCAGCGGCCTGTAAACCTCTGATTCTTGCCTCCTCAGCCCTTCTCAGCCCCCTAAACTCTCGACACACCTTCTATATGACCCAACCAATCTATTTATATCAAAAAGAGCGATTAAATCTCTCCAAAATCTTCCGAAATCTCTTTCTTTCTCTTCACGGCAAAGTTGCGGCAATTTCTTGTTTTATAATTTCCACGCATATCTGGGCTTTCCTTTTGATTATAAACTCTTCCTTAGATATATATTAAGCTTTGGGAAGAAAACCTTTCCTTTAATCTCTCTAAAGTTTCCTAAAATCGGTCACACACACGTGACTTTCCATATTTTGCTGTTGAGATCAAAACCCGTCGATTGAGCCCAGTTTAATCTATTTAAACACACATGTTAGATTCCTAGACCCATAAGGAGTCTACCCTATGAAAATCAGAGGTTTAATCGACCTTAAACTCCTCCAAACCACTACCACCAAAACTGCCAGAAAAAAACCTTCACGTTTTTGGTTTCCCGCCCAAATTCAGAATTTGAACGTGAAGGGGAAAGGTTACCCCTTATCCAATGGTCGCCCCTTATCCTTTGTTGGATTCCGCATAACACTCGTCCCTTGGGTTGCATTTATCAACTTTTCGAGCCAATTTCGCCGCAAAAGCTTATTTCTCCAAAAAAACACCTACAAAGAGATAAAATACCAAAATAAGTACAAAAATAGGTACTAACATTATACACAATAGAGATGAAAATAGACACATAAATGCGTCTATCATTGACCCTATCAAAGGCTTTGGCCATATCAATCTTGATGCCCATAGTTCCATTAGATCTTTTTTCCCTTTCCTGGTATTCATATGATGTATAAGCTCATGGTCAGAGATTTGCCTGTCATGGATAAAAGCAGATTGAAATGGGGAGATGAGTTTGGGAAGAAGAGGTTTAAATCTCTGGGCTAGAAGTTTATATATTATTTTGTAGGTAGTATTGCATAGAGATATGGGTTTGAATTGAGAGGGTGTAGTGGGATTTTCAGTTTTTGGGATGAGGGATATAAAGGTGGAGTTCATCTCTTTTAGGAGGAATCCAGAAGTGAAGAAGTTCTGAACCATGTTAATTAGGTCCTCACCAATTATCTTCCAATTGGCCTGGAAAAAGTTTGGTGAAAAACCATTTGGGCCTGAAGCTTTGTCCCCTGCCATGCCAAAGAGAATAGATTTGATCTCAGTAGCATCAGGAGTCTTTAGGAGATTGATATTCTCAGCATTAGTGATAGAAGTGGGGATGAGGTTGATGATGGATTGGTTGATGAGAATTGGTTCAGCAGTGGCCATATGAGCAAAGTGGTTGGTAAAGCATGTAGCAATCTCCTTACTATTATGAAGCCAGGTGCCATCTTCTTTTTGAATGGAGCCAATCTTGTTTCTTCTGTATCTTTTCTTAGTAGAAACATGAAAAAAAACTGGTGTTTATATCCCCTAGCTTTATGAGTTGATCTTTGCTTTTAGTTTTCCAGAAACATTCTTGCACATTCAGCCTGTGTTCAACTGCTTTCTTGGCTTCTCTGATGTCATGCCCTCTGGAATTTCCAAACTGATTTTTAGTGATCCATTCCAAATGTTGGAGAAATTCCTCAAGATTAGTCTTAACATTACCATAAACTTCTTTGTTCCAAATCTTGAGTTTAACTTTGATGTCTCTTAGTTTTCTTGCAATCTTGATAGCAAGTGAGCCTTTATGTTTCGTCTTCCAGCATTCAGTTATGATGTCTTTGCAATCTTTATGTTCCAACCAAGGACCAAAGAATTTGAATGGGATATGGCCATGTTTCCAATTAGGATTGGTATTGAGAATGATTGGGTTGTGCTCTGATCCAATAGCAGGAAGATTGGATATCGTTGAGTTTGGAAATAAGTCTAACCAGTCTTCAGTAGCTAAGCCCCTATCAAGTCTTTGTTCTGTAAGTTGAGTTCCTAGTCTTCTGTTAGTCCAAGTGAATGGACACTCAGTGTAACCCAAATCAGTAAGGTTGGCTTCTTCCACTTTTTCCAAAAAAATGTTAGCTTCACAAGTATTGATAGCATGTTGACTAAAATTTTCATGATCATGCAAAACAAAGTATAAATCCCCCATCACCAACCAAGGAAGGTTATTGTGTTTATTAGTGTTTTCAATCATTTTCCAAGAATGGAGTTTATCTAGAGTAGTGTATGGACTGCCATAGCGTGAAAAGCCAAGGGTCTCCTGTACTAGGGTAAACAGTAGCACTAATATGATTATTAGAGAAATCTTGGATAATAACATTTAAATTGGTTTTCCAAGCTAAAACAAGTCCTCCAGCAGTTTTATTTTTTCCTTTAGGTTCAACAAACCAAAAGTTAGTGACTCCTCTGTTGCTAAGAATAACTTTTAGGTTATTAGTTTGTTGTTTAGTTTCAGATAGGAAAAAAATGTTAGGATTATGTTTATTCAACATATTATTCAGATGTCTACTTGTATTTGGTTTTCCTAGACCTTGGCAGTTTTATGTCATGATAGAAAAGAATTGCCATAAGTAGGAAACATTAGGATAAAAGAAAATAAGAATGATGTATCCTATGCTCTAATGTTTATGTAGCTTGTTGATTCTATAAACAGAAAAGCTAAGCATAACAAAGTTTACTAGAATTAAACCATGCATGCTGAAATAAATTTGCAGAATAATTATCATTTTAGTATGAGGGTGGATCTGTACCTTGAGAGTTTGGAATGGGTTAGCTCCCCCAAGGTTGCTAGTAGTCAAGTTGGTCAGATGATCTTCTTCCATATGCATGACTTGAGTGTTGTTCTTCTTAGAGGGGTGAATCTGGTCCCATTGGAGAGGAGGGTTTTCATGAGTGGAAGAGGGAGCATGAAGTTTCCTTTTTGGTTCAATTTGTTGAGGTTGACTAGCAGTGTCAATAACCTTGAGTTTGGATTATTTCTTTCTTCTTTCCCAAAGGAGTTTTTTCTGGTTGTGGAATTCAGTGTTGATTTGATTTTGGATGTCAGATAAAGAAGGTATGGGATCAAAGGAGCTGGGAATGAAAGGTTTGATTTTTGGAAAAATGCTGTCAGGATTGATACTGATCCCTTGTCCATTATCTGAAGTAGAGAGATTTTTCCTAGCAGCAGCCTTGATGTTAGTACCTTTTTTCCTCATCATATTATCCTTAGCTTTGTTGTTGTCAAGAATTTTCCTATGCTTCTTTTGACAAGCAATGGCTTCAGTATTAGTGGTTGGGATACCCTCACTAATGGGTTGTTGCAGACCATCTTTAAAAATGACATAATCCTCATGACCATCCAACTCTTCAGAACTATTCTTGATAACAATTTGTATTTGTGCTAGTCTCATCTTGATAGCAAATTCCTCAGCAGCATCTTTGTCAGAGTAAGATCTTCTCTTGATGTTGGGTTGAGGACTACTATTGGCAGATAAATTGGGAGATAGGGAATTGGAGGGATAAGAGTTGTTAAGATTAGATGGGTGAGTTTTTTGGATGGTATTATTAGGAGTTTCTTCTTTTTCCTCACAAAGAGGTCCAGGATGATCAATGATTCTAAATACTTTGCAGAAGGCAATACCATTCAAAGCATAAGCAAATTCAAGCCAGTGAGAGGTTGTTGGAGTTTCATAAGCATCAATCCCAAATTTTAGAGCTCTAGTGACATCAATAGTCTTAAGGACTTCCAAGTTCTTTTCATCTTCATCTCTTCCATATGCTCTTTTAGCTTCTTGAAAGATTCCAGCCGGTTTCAGAATATTACTCATATCAGGGATGATATGTTTGGGTACTCTCTTCACCAGCACCCAAATTCTTACATTATAAAAGTTAGCTTCATCTATGAATTCAGGGCCATAAGGGGGGACTTCAGTTAAGACTATGAGCTTGTAAAAAATACCTCTAGTTCCTCCTCTCCTGAAAACTTTGTAGTCTTCTATGCTGCCAAGTATGATTGAATAATAGTTCTTCCTCTTCTTCCATAGATTAACCTCAGCATTTCTTCTAAGTTCCTAGTTGGAGTTTATGAATCTAGAGATTGTTCTTGTTTCATGAGAGATTTTGCTGCAGAACCTACCAATGAACATCCATTTCCAAAAAACAAAAAAATTGGAAAAAATAATTTTCCTTCTATTAAAAATGACTTTCGGTGGCATAGAATCAGCATTCTTGTCTACAAAAGTATTAATCCAAGGGGAAAAGATACAACAAAGTTTTAGAAAAAATATTATATACGAGTCGACGGTTGGTAAAGTTATAAGGGTAAATCTTAAGGGAATGACCAAACAAATTTGTTTGTCAAGCCATGTTGATATGCAAAGTGGAATTTCCACTATGGTAAATGGATGTTAGCGGACGAAGAAGAAGCGCGCAGTTGGATTTGTACCGCGCGGCATAAGAAGAACGTTTTAGATCAACCTCTGGAGGATTTTCCAAGACCGCTAGCGGTTACTTTTCCAACGGTCACCGGAACGACTATTTCCCACCCTAATATATACTATTCGATTTCATCCTCCAAAAATCACAACACTCTTTCGTCCAATCGATTATCTCTGAATGTTAATTACTTGTAATTTTCAACCATGAATCCTGATTTGGTTGTTCTGAGGAAGTGGAAATGGATGAAACCTTGTGTGAAGAAGAGCAAGAAATGTGTGTAGAGATTTTGCGTCAAATGGATGAAGATGCGATTGAGGATTGAAGGCGGCGAAATTTTATGTTGCGACGACATTCGAGGATGGTACAAAATCCTTTCGATCCACAAGAAGTTATGACTAGAAGATGGACGTGGATCGACATTTTTACCATGATACGATGATGCATGATTAATTTAATCATGGTTGTGTATATTACGATGCAGATATTTAGCGTCGATTCTGCATGGGCCGCAACTTGACTCAAGGGATTATTGATGCGCTTTTTCAGGTATAACCTTTATTTAATTATCAGCATGATGCACGACATGTACGAGGCTTTAGTCTTGAACGAAAGGTCATTGCATCTCTTAGAATATTATGTTATGGGGTACTAGCGGATTCCACAGATGAGTACATAAGTATGGGCAAAACGACTTCATATAGGTATCTGAAAATGTTTTTTGAAACAATAGTCGGACATTTTGGTCCAACTTTCTTAACGAAAACCTACTCAGATAAATGTTGGTAGAATCACTGCCGAAAACACAACGAGAGGTTTTCCAGGAATGCTAATGAAAAAGAGGGGGTCAAACAACCTCACCCAATATTTCGCTTAGCAATCTGTATGGACTAAATCCAATATACTTTCAAGAGAATCAACAAGACAGTTAGACTCAATCTTAAGAAAAGTATATCAAAGAGTTATATCTCAATTTCTCAATTCAATCCGCAATCAAACAAATAAGAATTTGCGAGCCAGATTGAATATAAGAGAAATAACTTGAACTAAACCAAAGACCAATGTTAAAGGATCAATCAATTTCAATCAACAACCAAAGGTTGGATTTACCAATTGACCGATTCAAACGCACAACCTGTGATATTTAAATTATATAACAAAATATAACGCGGAAAAGAAATAACACAGACACCAGAAGTTTTGTTAACGAGGAAACCGCAAATGCAGAAAACCCCCGGGACCTAGTCCATATTTGAACACCACACTGTATTAAGCCGTTACAGACACTAGCCTACTACAAAGCTAACTTCGGTCTTGACTGTAGTTTAACCCTAATCAATCTTACACTGATTCAAGGTATAGTTGCGTTCCTTACGTCTCTGATCCTGGTAGGATACTATGCACTTGATTCCCTTAGCTGATCTCACCCACAACCAAGAGTTGCTACGACCCAAAGTCGAAGACTTGATAAACAAATCTATATCAAACAGAAAAGTCTATTGAATAGATAATCTGTCTCCCACAGATATACCTACGAGTTTTTATCCGTATTTTGATAAATCAAGGCGAACAGGAACCAATTGATAAACCAGACTTATATTCCTGAAGAACAACCTAGAATTATCAATCACCTCATAATAATCTTAATCGATTAACAAAACAAGATATTATGGAATCACAAACGATAAGACGAAGGTGTTTGTGACTACTTTTCTATCTTTCCTATTAGAGATATAAATCTCAAGCCAATCTTACGATCGTACTCAATAACGATAGAAACAGCAAGATCAGATCACGCAACTACAGAGAAAATAGTTGGGTCTGGCTTCGCAATCCCAATGAAGTCTTTAAGTCGTTAACCTACAGGGTTTTGTGAAAAACCTAATGTTAAAGGAGAATCAACTCTAGCTTACACAACTAGTATCACATAGGAGGTGTGGGGATTAGGTTTCCCAGTTGCTAGAGTTCTCCTTTATATAGTCTTCAAATCAGGGTTTGCAATCTAAGTTACCTTGGTAACAAAGCATTCAATATTCACCGTTAGATGAAAACCTGATTAGATTCAAGCTAATATCTTTCAACCGTTAGATCGAACTTAGCTTGTTATAAACAAATGGAATGTAACTTCATTTATGTTTGAGTAACCGTACCTAAAAGTGTAGACTTAGTTGGTTCAACAATAGTTAACCAATGGTTAGCCATATGAGCACTTTCATATCAACCTTATTCGTCTTTACCATAACTAGTTCAAATGACTCAAATGAACTAGTTAGAGAGTTGTTCAATTGCTTAGATCTCATAGAAGTATACAAGACACAATTGAAGCAAAATCGATTTTGATTCACTCGAATCAATTCATGAACATTATAGCCACGGTTTGCAAATATTGCATTCCTTATTATATAAATGTTTTAGTTCATGAACAAACCGATTTTAGAAAGAACCCTACTTAAGTATGCAAACCATTACGCATACTTAAGTAATCGGATTGAGTTTGTTTTTCCAAATACCAGCAGAAATTCACTGATGTGAAACTTCCGCCTGTATGCGTACGGGTACGCATACTTACCCGGATTTCCAACAACAGCCAGTACGCGTACGGGTACGCATACTTTGGGTTCCCGGTTTTGGAATTTTACACAAATGTGAGAACACACTATGTTTATATCCAAACATTGTTACTTTTTCTAAACTCTCATTTCAATCATTGAAACTTTCTTAGAGGATGTGAAAATAGTTGTTATTCACAAACTATTTTCATCAAAGAGATTTTCAAGTTATTGAAATAATATGACTTTCGTCATGAGTAAAGATTAACTTGGCTAAAGCGAAAGCTTACCATCACATATTTCGAGAAATAGATAAGCGAGATAAACTCGGCTCGAAAAAGCAAATGTGTATAATTGAAGTCTATATAGCAATACGACTTTTGTCTCAAATAGGAGATAGAATAGATAGACTTTTGAGTGATAGATAAGTTCAAGTCTCCACATACCTTTTGTTGATGAAGTTCTACAAGTTCCCTTGAGTAGTTCTTCGTCTTCATTCGATGAACGCCGTGGAGTCGAAGGCTCAACTACACTTACTATCCTAATCCGAGACTTAGCTATAAGTAAACTAGAAATCAAGACTTATAGTTTTTGCAACTAAACTTGACAAACAAGCTTGAGATAGCAACGCTTGCGAGTTCGACCGAGCAATGCTCTAACAATCTCCCCCTTTGTCAATTTTAATGACAAAACTATCAATACATATGGAATACAAAATAAATAAACTTTGTAGCTTCTCATCCAAATGCTTGATCTCCTTGGTTCTCCAACATTACTCGAAATCGTCGTCACTTCCAAGTACGCCAATGATTCTAAATTTGTTCAACTCAGCATCATCGTTGTTGAAGATCCGTAGCTATAACAATGATAAAACAATATCTCTCAATCATTGTTATACAGTGTCATAGTATTATGACACATTATCAAAGTTCAATTGTATCACAACTTCGACAATAATACTATGGTGATATGTATCACTCCCCCTTAGTCAATACTTCATCTCACATGAAAACCACTCCCCCTTATATAATGATCCGAAAACCATATATATCACTATGGTGATATGTATCACTCCCCCTTAGTCAATACTTCATCTCACATGAAAACCACTCCCCTTTATATAATGATCCGAAAACCATATGTATTTGTAGTGTGAACTACACATTAATTATCCCACTTTTTGTCAATAAAATTGGCAAAGGTACGAAAATTAGTGGGATCATAATAAAATTTCCATAGAGACACTTCATGACCAAAAGAGAAGCACATATCAACTTGTTTAGATGCAATCATATAGCCGAAACTAAATGCATTCATCAAGGAGTTTATAAAGATACAAGATAACCCCTATAATATTCCACAGCCGCACTCCACACAAAGATTTGGCAATTAAGCACAAGCTCAATTAAGAACTCTCCCCTATAAAAGTCATTCCTGAAAGAACAACAAGAGCGACCTTACTTTCACAAGAAAAGAAGGATTTCTTTGGACATTAACAAATCTCATAAGAATATGAATTTGTATTCAAAAATCTCAATTAAATTAACCACAAGAGAACCCATGATTAATTTTAATCGAAAATGCTCACATAAGAGAACTTACGGAGCCGCACAGTATTCACATAAAGATATGGATCAGGGAAGATCAATACTACGGAATAAACAAAGATTCATTCTATTTTTCATCACTATTTTCACAATGACATATAATAGACTTTAATCTTTGTAAACAAAAGTTCATCCTATCTTCCATCAATATTTGCATAATGACATAATATGCTTAACTTTTGATCATGTATGGGACAATCAAAGTTCACGGACGCAAACATACATATCCCATAACAAGTTGCAATATATAAAACCATAAAGATTAATACTGCAAAATCATCTTCCAAATAAACTTTAGAATTTAAATAAATAAACCTAAAAACATTGCAAGATGAAAATCGTTGGAAATAGCTACGTGTACTCACAATAATGGCTATTTCAAACCCTAGTTATCCTTCTTAAAACATAAGAATAAATTCTCATAAGAAGTTTCCTAGACATTATTTAATTAAAAAAAATCATTTCACTTACTTTGAAGACTCTTCTCGTATTCCCTATAATCATTAAGTTCATCTTCGATTAAATCAATCCTGGATTCAAGATTATCCATCTTGTCTTCAAGTCTTTTGGTTGAAGATTCGTGTTCACTCTTCAAAGCTCGTACTTGTTCCAAGAAAAGATTCATAGTTAATGAGAGTTTCTCAAAATGAGAGACAGTAGGATCCACATCAGAGGAGGAATCACATTTGTCATGACTCGTCTCATTATCATAAGAATCGAAACGAACTTTCTTAGAGGGAAAGAGAACAGTCCACACATCATCTTCTTTACTAGAAAGACTTGATGAGGACATGACAACAGAGGTAAATAAAATGCTTCCTCCAAGGAGAAAAATCAACTTAAAAGGAAGAAGATATGGGATAAATTTCCAAAAACGACCTTTGAGCAAAACCCTAACAGAATTTTTGATATCCCAAAAAGGCTAGGAAAACCGTTTATGTGGAGGAACAATTCTTAGCACACACAAAAAAATAAAAAAATGAAAAGAGGAATCAGAAACAAGATAGGAGATAAACCAACCGAAAAATTTCTTTCCAGCCCTCTTGAAGATCATGGTTCTTGCTCAAGGGATAAACAAGAACCATCTTATATCCTATTACAATTTGTAACAATCACCATCCAGTACATGACCGGGTGACTTCTTATGAGAGGATGGAAATTTCATAATCCCTTGTTTCTTATTTCTCTTTATGGATGGAAAATCTAGAGTAGATTTCTTCCTTTCCAGTATAGTTCTGAAACTCTTGTTTATCGATTTTTGCAAACAATGAGTGGTTCTAAAAATCTCATTTGGAAAGGCTTTCTTAGAAGATTTTCTTTTCTTCTTTTGACAAGGAAAATCAAAAGAGGATTTTTTAAGAACCTTTGAGAACATGATTTCTGGTTCATCCTGTTGTTTATACAAGACAGACAAGCAATTTTTTGTGTCATTGTATTCAACTATGTCATCCTCATTACAAGGATATGACATCATTTCAGGAGTAATATGCTGATTAAATGAGTTTATCGATACTCGATTTTTCTTTTTAGAATCACAATTGCGAAGAGTAGCAATTTCCTGTTTTAATTCATTCAGTTGACATTCCAGATTTTTAATCCTTTTAATCCAACAGTCCTTCTCTAGTTGATATATGTTTTCTGGAGAAGTGGGATCATTTATCATGTAAACATCAGAAATGTTAGAAGAATAGGTGTGAATATCAGCAAAGTCGTTGAGAGAACTTTCGCAGACGTCTTCCTCAGGACATTAGTCTAGAGTAGCCATCCATGCTTTGGTTAACTCACTAACCTTCTTATCAGGATTATCAGAAAGAACATGAACACACTTATAGCACTTGGAACAAGTTATATTATCATAGTTTTTTTGAACCTTTTTATCCTTTACATTGATTGAAGACGATTTCATTTGAGACTTTCTTTTCCTCCGTCTAAGAATTTTCTTTAACTGTTGTACAAACAGTGACAGAGTTGAATTAAAACAATTCTCATTCTTTGTATCAATCAACTTAGGACCTCGAGATTTTTTATCAGATGTAGCAACAGGGTTGCACGACATGTGACGAATTTCTCTTTGTTTTAGTTCAAGATCAAAAATCTTTAGTTTTCCCACAAGAGTATTTCTGGAAAGCACATCAAGGTTATTTCCTTCAACGATGGCGTGTTTCTTAGAATCGTATCTAGATGGTAGAGATCTGAGAATTTTCATCACAATGTCCTTTTCAGGAATAGTTTTACCCAACGCAAAAGATGCATTAAAAATTTCAGACACTTTGTGATTAAACTCATTAAATGACTCTTCATCTGCCATACGAAGGTTTTCTCAATCGGAACATAGGTTTTGAAGCCTAGCTTCCTTTTCAGAGGTATTCCCTTCAAATACAGTTTCTAAGATATCCCATGCTTCTTTAGACTTTGTGCAAGTAGTCACATGATGCTGAAGATCTAGGGTAATGGCATGTATGATAGCATTTAGGCCGTCAGAATTTTTCTTCGCAGCAAGGATTTCTTACGGACTATATCTACCAATATCCTTCGGTATAGATACATCGCCTTCTGTATTAACCGGAGGATCATATCCATTAACAACACGTACCCATGTTTGAAAATCACGAGCTTGAAGAAAAGCACGCATAACGCTTTTCTACCATGAGTAGTTTGACCATCATGGACTGGTAGTACGTTTATGGAGATAGAATTTCTATCCATATCGTCAGATCGCTACAAACACAGACTTATGAGGTCTTAAACGTGTTTGCCTGCTCTAATACCAATTGAAAAAGCGGGGGTCTAACAACCTCACCCAATATTTTGCTTAGCAATCTGTATGGACTAACTCCAATATACTTTCAAGAGAATCAACTAGAATTTTAGACTAAATCTTAAGAAAAGTATACCAAAGAGTTACATCTCAATTTCTCAATTTAATCCGCAATCAAACAAATAAGAATTTGCGAGCCAGATTGAATACAAGAGAAATAACTTGAAAGGTACCAAAGACCAATAAATGTTCAAGGATCAATCAATTTCAATCAACAACCAAAAGTTGGATTTACCAATTTATCGATTCAAACGCACAACCTGTGATATTTAAATTATATAACAAAATATAATGCGGAAAAGAAATAACACAGACACCAGAAGTTTTGTTAACGAGGAAACCGCAAATGCAGAAAAACCCCGGGACCTAGTCCAGATTTGAACACCACACTGTATTAAGCCGCTACAGACACTAGCCTACTACAAAGCTAACTTCGGTCTGGACTATAGTTGAACCCTAATCAATCTCACACTGATTCAAGGTACAGTTGCGTTCCTTACGTCTCTGATCCCAGCAGGATACTACGCACTTGATTCCCTTATCTGATCTCACCCATAACCAAGAGTTGCTACGACCCAAAGTCGAAGACTTGATAAACAAATCTGTATCACACGGAAAAGTCTATTGAATAGATAAATCTGTCTCCCACAGATATACCTACGAGTTTTTGTTCCGTCTTTTGGTAAATTAAGGTGAACATGAACCAATTGATAACCCGGACTTATATTCTTGAAGAACATCCTAGAATTATCAATCACCTCCCAATAATCATAATCGATTAACGAAACAAGATATTGTGGAATCAAAAATGATGAGACGAAGGTGTTTGTGACTACTTTTGTATCTTACCTATCAGAGATATAAATCTCAAGCCAATCTTACGATTGTACTCAATCACGATAGAAACAAAAAGATCAGATCACGCAACTACAGAGAAAATAGTTGGGTCTGGCTTCACAATCCCAATGAAGTCTTTAAGTCGTTAACCTACAAGGTTTTGTGAAAAACCTAAGGTTAAAGGAGAATCGACTCTAGCTTACACAACTAGTATCACACAGGAGGTGTGGGGATTAGGTTTCCCAGTTGCTAGAGTTCTCCTTTATCTAGTCTTCAAATCAGGGTTTGCAATTTAAGTTACCTTGGTAACAAAGCATTCAATATTCACCGTTAGATGAAAACCTGATTAGATTCAAGCTAATATCTTTCAACCGTTAGATCGAACTTAGCTTGTTATACACAAATGAAATATAACTTCATTTAGGTTTGAGTAACCATACCCAAACGTTTACACTTAGTTGGTTCAACAATAGTTAACCAATGGTTAGCCATATGAGCACTTTCATATCAACCTTATTCGTCTTTACCATAACTAGTTCAAATGACTCAAATGAACTAGTTAGAGAGTTGTTCAATTGCTTAGATCTCATAGAAGTATACAAGACACAATTGAAGCAAAATCGATTTTGATTCACTCGAATCAATTCATGAACATTATAGCCACGGTTTGCAAAGATTGTATTCCTTATTATATAAATGTTTTAGTTCATGAACAAACCGATTTTAGAAAGCAACCTACTTAAGTATGCAAACCGGTACGCGTACTTAGGTAATCGGATTGAGTTTGTTTTTCACTTCCAAACTCCAGCATAAATTCACGGACGTGAAACTTCTGCCAGTATGCGTACGGGTACGCATACTTACCCGGATTTCCAACAACCGCCAGTACGCGTACGGGTACGCATACTTTGGGTTCCCGGTTTTGGAATTTTTCACAAATGTGAGAACACACTATGTTTATATCCAAACATTGTTACTTGTTCTAAACTCTCATTTCAATCATTGAAACTTTCTTAGAGGATGTTAAAATAGTTGTTATTCACAAACGATTTTCATCAAAGAGATTTTCAAGTTATTGAAATAATATGACTTTCGTCAAGAGTAAAGATGAACTTGGCTAAAGCGAAAGCTTACCATCACATATTTTGATAAATAGATAAGCGAGATAAACTCGGCTCGAAATAGCAGATGTGTATAATTGAAGTCTATATAGCAATACGACTTTTGTCTCAAATAGGAGATAGAATAGATAGACTTTTGAGTGATAGATAAGTTCAAGTCTCCACATACCTTTTGTTGATGAAGTTCCACAAGTTCCCTTCAGTAGTTCTTCGTCTTCATTCGATAAACGCCGTGGAGTCTAAGGCTCAACTACACTTACTATCCTAATCCGAGACTTAGCTATAAGTAGACTAGAAATCAAGACTTATAGTTTTGGCAACTAAACTTGACAAACAAGCTTGAGATAGCAACGCTTGCGAGTTCGACCGAGCAATGCTCTAACATCTAAGTAGTGTTTATTTTATGGACTGGACGTGGAATTCGTGTCTTGTAAAATGGGCAGGTCAATATAAGGGTCACTATCCAAAACCGATGTAATATTGGAAGCTTCGACTACTTATGATTGTTGGTTTTGGCAATCTTTTTTGGACTCCCGGGTTTATAAAATGATATCAACATTTTGCATAAATCACCACTATTTGAATATCTTAAGCATCGGCCATGCCACACTGTAACTTCACCATCAACGAAAATAACTACACTCAGGGGTATTATCTGGCAGACATGATCTATCCAGAATGGTCAACTTTGGTTCAAGCTTATAGTCAGACAGGCTTTGGATCAACGACTGTGAAGGATATGAGGTATCTTAACACCCAACAAATAGCTCTGAAAAATGATGTCGAACGCACTTTTGGCATTTTAAAAAGGAAGTTCGCCATCATTTGTGGGCTGTGACGCTTTTTTGATCTTCAAGAAATGAACAAAATTATGCTAACTTGCATAATTCTGCATAACATGGTCATTTAGGAAACCATACATAACCCCACCTAGATTAGTTATGCAGGCGAAGATTTGAGGCCGAGGATTGTAGTGCACCGTGGCCATCCTTCAAGAGAATATAGACTTGGCACTGACAGGATTCAAAACCGGGACCTTTATGGACAACTAAGGAAAGATCTAACTAAGCACCATTGGGCTACAAAAGGAGCAAAAGGAGCTATGCGATGTCCTCAAAAACGATCCAGATATATGTTTTTTTAATTAAATGTTGTTTATTTTAATTATGTTTTAAGTAATTTTTGTACTTTGAAATAAGATGTAATGCAGTGAGACTATTTAAATTAATTGATAAGCTAAATGCAATTACACTAAATCTAAGTTCAACTAAACCATTATATTTAAACAAAACTTAACTACTGTATTTTAATTAAAAGTAGCTAGTACATTTAATCATGGCGGTATTCATATTTTTCTTCTTCTTCCGAGGAATAGGCATCGCGTCACCCTTATTCTTATACTGGGAAGGTTGTGGGTATTGTTGTTTATTCAGTTGTTGTTGCACCTTATCCACAACCTGCTCACATAACATAAGTTGTCATTAATTCATTATTGAAGTGTCCATGGAGAGTAGTTTGTTCCTTTTAAAATCTCTGTAATGTTGTTATCGGTAAAGATTATTTTTATTTTTTTTGAAGTTTCCTTAACACCCGACCCCGATTTGTTCTTCAATCTTGTTGTACCTGATGCTTGATTTCCTTGTGCTTGGAATAGTTGAATCAGTTGAACATCCTTCTACTGCTCTTTGGGATGTGTCTCTCATTGCTTTTCCGGCCTTCTGACACCTTGATCTTCTTATTTTGACATTGGTGTTAGTATCCAGATTAGTGTTGTGTTGTTCATTACTACTTGGCGACCCAGCATGTGGAGATGCATTTCCTTCTGAAGATGAAACAGATGCACCATTCAGAAAATCCTGCGAAATTGGACCATATGGTGATTTTGTTGCATTTGATTACCTTCCAACACATATAGATTAATTTTTTTATGTACCCTCAGAATGTTGAAACAAATTTTGTGTTGGAAACCAGTTTTATGGGATCTTTGCCACTCTTTTCGACATCTTCGCTCCACATCCGGTTCACCTTCACCAATTTTTTTTTGCATCAGAACATTTGCATGGTCAAAGCTACATATTCACTAACGTCTTTGTTAGTTTCATGAAAACGATGAGACAACCCTTTGGGATCACAAGAATTGATGTTACCGGTTTCTTCACGAAATTTTCTAAAATCTTTCCATAAAACGTATTCCTTGTTGCTAGCAATCATTGATTTGATCTACTATAAAATATGTATAATTCCTACAATTATTCGTCTTCATCCATCGTAAACTTGACACCACGAACTCTACTGGATCTTTGTTGCGTTTTTTGCGTTTGTTGTTGTCATTGTTGCGAGGGGGTTGCCATGTTGGTTATAAAAAAGGATTTTTATGAATTTTTTTGATAGATTGAGATGGTATGAGTAAGTGTGGTTGAAAATAAGGAAAAATAAGGACTGAGATGGTAAGAAATTGGGAGATTTAATGGTAGAGGTATGAATTTTAAGTACTAAGAAGGTATGAATTTTAAGTCATAGATGAGCTGAATTTATAGTGAAAAGAATTAGATCCGTTGGATGATTAATTTCAGATTTATCCATTGGTGAGCAGATAAGGGCCGCATTGATTTCCTTGATCCATAAGAGGATTTAGTAGGACCGCACGGCAGAAGATAGCCCGCTGTTGGCTGACATTGAACTACGCGAATTAAGAAGAGAAGCGCGAATCTTCATGGACCACAATGGCAAACCAATGATTTTTCCTATTTGCCCATCCATTTTTATTTTTGGTTGAGTCCATAGTGGGATCACAACAGGAAAATCTTTGCTTGATTAAATACTAGAGTCAACTACGTTTAGGTTAGACTAGAAAGTCTAGGAATATTGAGACATATAAGTATTACTCCAAAGAACTGAAGAATGTGAAGAAGTAGCGAACTACAATGACGACATCATCCTTCCACTTGAGGTTAGTAATATTGACTTGAACTGTTTCATTCTTAACGTATCTTTCAAGTCGTGATATATTGAAAACATAACTGCGAAGCTGTATATACAGTACATATTGTATAATACTCTAATGATGTGACATGGTTATATTTGTATGATCATATTATTAGGGAATTAGACTACGAAGTATAACGCTTATCTTTTGAACTTCATAGATATGACATCGACATAATCTTGTATATATTGTTATGTGGAAGGACATTAGTCCCACATCTCTTATATCCCCTTAATTAACTTAAATATAATATGGAAGGGCCGCTCCACTCATAGCCATTTGGTTTTGAGTTGGATGCCCGCAGACTTTAACATGGTATCAGAGTTAGGCCCGTACGCGGGGTGTAGGCCCGATTTTGGCCATTATTATTACCGTGACCGATTCGTCACTTGTGCACCCATGACCCAAATTCGGTCATTACGTACGTGGTCCACGTGTTAGGCCGATTTACTGGCCTTACACGTGAGGGGGCGTGTGGAAGGACATTAGTACCACATCTCTTATATCCCCTTAATTAACTTAAATATAATATGGAAGGGTCGCTCCACTCATAGCCAATTGGTTTTGAGTTGGATGCCCGCAGACTTTAACATGTTATGATTATGTGAATGGGTTATGGTGAAGATTTCATCCTAGGAAATAATATTTTACATTCATTTAAAGGAAGTACATTCATGAACTTGTTTCATGAATCGAAAAGGAAATCATTAGGCTTATTGGTTCATCTATTCATTGCAAATCTTTGGATGTCCAATATGTGTGAGATGGTAGAACCGATCTTAACCTTGGTTATGTATCTTGGTATAACTAATCACAATGCCTGACTTATGATTTGGTATGACTGGTTTTTATTAATTGGTGTAACCGATCCTAAGTAATCACCATGTCATGGTATGATCGATCCTTGTAATTGGTGTAACCGATCCTAGTAATTGGTGTGACCGATCACAAGTATTGTGTAATCGATCCTTGTAATTGGTAAACGGTCCTGGTAACGGTGTAATCGGTCCTGGTAACTGGTGTGACCGATCACAAGCAATACCATGGGAATATGGAACTGATCCTTGTAACTGGTGTAACCGATCCTAGTGACTGGTGTGACCGATCATAAGTATTTCCATAATAAGGTATAACCGATCCTAGTGATTGGTAGAACTGATTGAACCCATGTATGTGATTTGGTATTTGACCAATCACAATTTAATCTTGGAATACAGGTCAACCAATTCTAAACTTGTTTGGAAGTGTGGTATAACCAATTCCAAGAATGTAAATCCATGTAAATATGAGATAAGGATTTACAGTGAAAAGATGTCAACATACTTTGAACACGTACAGTAACTCTTGTCATTTATTGTTCAAAGATATTCCTTAGTACTCAAGGTAATCCTGTGCCGAAATAAATTGAGAATCTTTTAATTAAGGTTTTTTTTTATATGCTTTAATTACCAGCAATTAAATGCATATCTATAGAGAATAAAAATAAGTAATGTGCATTTACTAATTGGATATTTTTTATTGAGAGATTTCGGAAATATTGGACAAGCATTTATTGGAATTAGGAAAACCGAATTTTGGCATATATCTTGAGAATATTTTCGGTTTTGAAAATTCCTTGATGTCCAAACATCCTAGGTCTATAAATACCTAAGTTTGCATTTCTAGGAAACTATCTTAAGAGCAAGGGCTATGGGTAGTATCCATTTGGAGACTAACTCTTTGATATGAAGGACTCCTCGCTCAAATGAACGAGTGAACCCACTATGGGCAAAAAAAAAAACACGGGAGACGGTCTCCCGTGAGATTATTTTTTTTTGAAACCAAACGGGGGACAGTCCCCCGTAAAGAAAAAAAAACTGGAGACTGTCTCCCGTTTGGTAATAAAACCTAGAAAAACATCCTGGAGAACGGGTTTTTCCTTTCTTCCAAATTTCATCTTGTATTTCTCTCTATCACTCTTCTACTCTTCTCTATCACTCGCT
Organism: Papaver atlanticum; assembly: GCA_023531105.1. Classification (NCBI taxonomy): domain Eukaryota; kingdom Viridiplantae; phylum Streptophyta; class Magnoliopsida; order Ranunculales; family Papaveraceae; genus Papaver; species Papaver atlanticum. Next base: position 6,940,585 of record JAJJMB010014260.1, on the reverse strand, counting down.
TCAATCTTCATCAATCATCCTCATATCATCAAATTAAATTAAATCCACTCTATAAGTATTGAAGGTAAATCTCTTGAGTCTTTAAATATCGTTATTCCATATGATTTGGTTATCTAATTTCGTTTTTGTTTAAGGTTTTCCCTAATTTATTTATTTTTCAATTTTTTTGAAGGTGGAGTGAATTCAATTGGATTTAAGGTATGATTATGTTCAATTTCGTTCTTGTTTAAGTTTATTATGATTGATTTATGACTGTTGCTTGTTTTTGATTCATAATTCATTAACATTTGTTTTAGGGTTCATATAGAAAACAATGGATTACACTAGGTTGTCTTCTAAAGATGCAACAAATCATGTATGCACAACTCTTAACATGGAAAGTGACAAACCTTGGATTAGATTTAGGGGTGGATGGATCAATATGCCTAAATTGTATGTCAACATCCAAAGTGTGCAAAGTTTATGAATAATTGTGGATTGGGTATGTTACTTGAGATAGATGTTCCGAAAGATGATCAACAACTCACACACACAATTGTTGAGCAATTTTGGATATCTACAAATACTTTTCATTTTCCTACATTTGAAATAGGGCTCACGCCCAATGAATTTTCTTGGTTGACGGGAATAGAAGTAGGAAAAGGAGTAAAGCTAAACTATATAGATTAGAATGCTAATGATGAAAATAAGGAAGATTGTGTGGAGTATGTTGAAAACCTTTTGCCCAATTTAGCTGAATTTGTTTACAATAAAGCCCAAGAAAAGAAAGCCAAGGAAAAGAAGAAAGCACTAGGAACCGAGAAAGGGAAAGCCAAAGTAACCGAGAAAGGAAGTGATTGTGAAGAAGAAGATATTGATGAGCTTTTGGAACCGAGTGATAGTGAAGAAGAAATTGGTGAAAACGGGGAAAAGATAGTTTATGGTCTTGATGTACACTCATATTTGAAGAAGAAAAGTGGTGGTATAAAATGTGTAGATTTGTGTGATTGGTTGAAGACATTTAAAGGAGTGAAGGAAGTCGGAATGGAACCATATTGGGAGGAAATTACTCGAGTTTAGCTTTTGTGGTTAATTGGTCAAGTGCTTATGCCAAATAGTGTATCTACCACTAAGGTAGGATGGTTATGTAACTTTGAGGATTTAAACCAAATAAAGAAGTTTGATTGGGGAACTCCAACATTGGCTTGTCTTTACAAATATTTGGGAGAGGTTAGTAGCCGTAAGTGGAAGACTTTCAACGGCATGTGGATGATCTTAAAAGTATGTATATATGACTCATGCTTATAAATTATTTGATGAAACCCATAAAATGTTTATATCGACTTAATGAATGTTATATATTAATTTATTTATTTATATCTTTTTTGTAGTATTGGTTTTACTACTATTTCCACACTTTGAATCCTAAAATTGATGGAAATGCATAGGTTTTGGAGGATGTATGGCCAAAAATTAAGATGTTTAACAAGGATAAAGTTTCGGCAGTTCAAAGGGATATGGGAAGACATTCAATAACTACTGCTCGTAAACAATTTGAATTAAGGTCATTACAAGGAACGACATGGCAACCATGGCTTGGAAGTGAGCATACCAACAACGAAGTCCTAAAATATTCGTTGAAGTTGTCAAAGAAACGATGTGTTTTCATGGATATTGAAGAAGATAAAGGCTATTGGTACTTGGGAGAGAGATGTTCATATCAAGTAATCGGTGCATTAGTCATTCCGCCTTGCCCACCTCCACAAGAAGAAATGGTACATATAGATCGGGGAGCATGTGAGAAGTGCAAAGGTTTGAAAACTTGTAGAAAACCCGTCACGGGTGCAAGTGTTGAAGAGTATGAGAAATGGTGGAAACTAGTTTTGGTTGGTCCATACTTTGCAAAGGATGAGGCCACATTGGTTTGAGAAATTAATCGTGACGATATTTCCTCATCATCTAAAGCTCAATTTCATGTTTCATACCCTCCTCCTATGCAAACAAGTTCTTATGTGTATGAAAATGTAAGAGTTCAAAATAAGAATGAGAATGTAGAGCTTGAGTATCTTCGAAGTCGGGCTGAAATCCTTGAAAAAGAGAATGAGTTGCTTCGAAGTGAGAAACTAGGGCTTCAAAATGAGAATGTAGGGCTTCGAAATGAAATTCTACGAAGCTCCTTCAATTCACAAGACTGTTATGCTCCAATTGTTTGGGGGGTCCTCCAATCAAGTTTATCCGGATGTTGTTAATGAAACTCAAGATCCTCCTCAACCATCTAATACTACCTGGAATGGACAGTGGTTTACGGACTTAATGAATTAGAGAAAGTGGTCAAAATGGATGTTATTTTGTAGACTTGGTGGCTTTAAAAATGAATGTCATTTTGTAGATTTTCTTGTTAAAAAATGAATGTTATTTTGGTTACTGGCTTGTTTAAAAATGAATGTTATATTGGATTTTACATGTTATTTTAGTTAGGTGATATGTTATTTTGCTTATTTACATGTTAATTTGGTTATTTTGTCCCCCATCAACACATAAATTTTTTTATAAATGGGAGACAGTCTCCCGTTTGTGGTTCTTTTTCCTGACGGGGGATAGTCCCCCGTCTAGTGTTACACTCCCAACCACTCGTTCGGTTGAATGAGTGTTCCAACGAGTTTTGGGGGAAAGTGGGTATAAACCTACCCATAGCAGCCTCTATTTTGATCAAATTGGTAGTGCACTCCTTCATTTGAAAGAGTTACACTACCCATAGCTCTTGCTCTAAGATCCAGGAAAACTTCATTTCTTGTTGTTTATGGTGGATCCGTCTAATCGGAGAGGAAAATATCCTAATTAGGTGAAATCTCTTACGACCGCTCGTTTAAAGACTTCTGTAGGATCAAGAAGCTCTACGAATACCATTGGTAGGAAACTAGATAATTGTATTATTATTAGTTTTCGATTGATTTGATTGACTAACGGTTGTTGAAACTTTGATTTCACCTAGTTTGTTTATTCTTGAGAATCTTCTCTTCTGATATAAAATTCACTCAAACTAGATCGAAGTATCGACGAGATCTTTAGAACTGTTGTTAGATATAAAGACATCTTGTGATAATCCATTGTTAACAGACTCTGTAATGTGTGTGATTGATCACAAGAGATTCAAGTGGTGTTGTGCAAGTTATTTGAATATAAAGAAGATTTGAAGATGAAGAAGATTTCTTATTGGTTTTCGTATCTTATTGTGTGCACAAACCTTGATCCGCTGGGATCCAACTAGAATCAGATTTATTCTATTGATTAGTTGCGTGAGATCGGCATCACTTTATAGTTTATCTTTGAGATCTATATTAATTGATTGTGAATCTAGACTTGACGATTTCCATAGTTAAAGTTAGATTTATCTAACCAGGCAAAGGAGTTTATTAGATTAAACGGAAGAGCCTTTGCGTATCACTTGAGATATGTTTATCTTTAAAAGAATCAATAGAGTTGTTACCAAACAGATTTGTTGTTCCTTTACTGTTTGGAATACAATCCAAAGGAATCGTAACAGTGTGTGACTCTTGAAGTCAGAAGCGTAGGGATACTGAGGAAACTAAGTGAACTAGGGGTAGTTTCTTGGTCTCAACTATACAAAGTTGGTGTAGATTTTGTATAGCGGCTTAATTCTGAGAGTATTCAATTCTGGACTAGGTCCTGGGGTTTTTATGCATTTGCAGTTTCCTCGTTAACAAAATATTGTTGTGCCATTTACTTTATCTTTACGCATTATAATTGTTTTATTATAATTAAAGTAAATTGCACTTTACGTTAACTCCGATATACTTGATAGTGATCCTATAGAGTTTGGTTAAGTCCGAACCTATTATCAAGTATCACACTTTGTTTGTAGTATTATCTCGATCTCGTATCCATGTAAAAGGAAATGGACATGTAATTTTAGATGGTCTTTCTACAGAGAATTCCTGAGAGAGATTTAGAGAAAGAGAGAGTGATAAGTCTAAGTGATATTTGTAACTCTTTCAAGGGTAAAACCTTAATCAATAAAGAAAACATCTTCTTTCCCGTGGACGTAGGTCTTCATGGCCGAACTACGTTATATGCTTGTGTCAATCTTTACTTTTCATGTTCTTTACATCTTGTTTATCTTTGAATCTTTAATGTTAGTAGTTTTATAGCCTTTAGATCTACTTGGGTGTAGCTATCAGAAAAGATGCAGTTACATTTTGGTGCTAGAAATAGGGAGGTATGAAGATCTAATCAACCTCCCTAGTAACAACTCCATAGTTTTTCATAATCTCTCTACGAGAAGTGGTTTTCACACCACTGTGTAGAATTCTGTCAAATTCATGAGTAGATATCGGACGCGACACGATCCATACGATCAGTGAAGTCCTGAAGAGCCTCAGAATCATCAGATCTACATCTTTTTTGTTAAGTTTCTTTAAGATTTTCGTTCTTTTAAGATTTCTTATGTCTTCCTTAAGATGCTCAGGAGAGTTGGAGATCGGAATGAAAACGAAGCTTAAAATACTTCAAAACAGCACTCAAGCGATCTTCTCCATGAAAGGGTTGGGAAGAAGTTTAAGTCAGTAAACTTCATAAGAGAAAACACTATCCTATGAAAGTTGAAAAGACGAGTTATTCATGATGTTCTTCATATTTTAAGAAACTCAAAATAATCCATAATCTTCTTCTTAGAAATCCGACTCTAAGTCAAGGGGAAAGGTTAATGAGTACATAATCATTCATCAAACTCAAAGTTTGTTCAAAATCAAAAGCTTAAAGATGATGAGAAATGTTTCCTAAAATGGGAAAACGTGCTCAATCGTCATAACTTGGTTTTTTCCCAGTAAAGGTATGACGTGTAGAAGGAGGTAGTTTTCTCGAGAAAAGAGACAAACAAAACACCTTTTTTCCATCACTAAAACTTTATGCAAGTGGGTAATGTTTTGACATCTTCACATGTCTCCAAAACTTACTGAAAAGTCTTCATGTACTAAACTGTCCAGTCTGAACTATGACTTAGTAATTGCACATGACCTGCAAATTTAGGGTCCAACTTTTCTGAAAGAAAAGACAAATTAAGTATTATTGCATATATCGCAGGTAAGGCGATGGTGACGAGACGATCCGCTCGCACGATCCAAGGTGAAATTGGTGGAGCCCAACCCGAAGGACTAGACGAAATGGACTTAGGAGAAACTATGCACAACGGTGTACTCCCAGGAGAAGGACAGCCCGATAACCAATATCGGGAAGGGTTAACAGAAAACTCTAGCTTTGACGAATAGGGAAACCCCTTCGAAGGACAGGGCGACATTCATATAACTCAACCAGGAGGGTTGAATCGTTTTCCATAAACAACAAGGCAAAGAAGGATAGCACTTCTAACCTCGGGGACACCACTGCAACTCTTGCAGCTATTCTGAAAGCGCAAAAAGCGCAGGAGGAAAGGATGATAAAGCTAGAACGGCATAACAAAAGGCTAGAATGGAAAAACCGTAAGCTAAAACGCAAAGCAAAGAAAAAAGAGCCACTCCCTATCATAGAGGAGACCCCCGGGGAGGAGAATCCTTTTGAGAACTTACAGGACGACGAGCGAGTCCACATCCCTGACTCCTCGAATGAGGAAACATAGGATGACTTTCCTAAGGGAAACCAAGGAGTCCGGCACGAGGAGGATATCCCGTCCGAGGGATCGTCCGATGACGATCCTAAGCATAAGCAAGAAAGGGAGAAAGAAGACGAAACTAAGACTAACTGCGGGGCCGAGAACCTCGCAGCCACAAACCCCAGGCGAGGGGAGACTTCAAAGTCAACTCGCTCTAAGATAGTATCATATGTCGAACAATCGGACGAGGACTTAGGACGATCAAGATATCGCCTCCCAGAAGCTTCCTTCTCGCCCGAAAGAGCGCAATGATAGAGGAAAAAGGCCAAAACGAGGCACAATGACGATCAATTATAAGCCCGACTCTGCTAACTCGAAGTGATGTGCAAAGAGGCTACATGGAGACAAGGAGGCCAAAAGTTGGCAGAAGTAATGCAGGAGGCAGGACAGTCCCCCCTAGCAGAGAGCCTATTGACTTAACCATTTCCAAGGAAATGCTCACTCCTGACATTCGCATCTCCCTTCAGTGGAACCGGTGATGCAATATAGCATCTGAGGTCTTACCGCATGACCTTAACTCAATGGAGCCTTTACGATGTCGTGATGTGTAAGTTTTTTCCAGCGATCCTAAAAGATGAGGCCCTAATGTGGTTCAATAATTTGCCAAAAGGGTCAGTTAAGTCATTCAACCACCTATCCGAGCTATTTTTAGAGGCATACATGCATAACAGCCGAGTCAAACCAGAGATCGACATGTTATTCCAATTAGCTCGAGGACCAAATGAGTCGCTCCGCTCTCTTGTAACTCGCTGGAGAAAATTGTGTGCCGAGATCGGAAGAGTCCCAGAGGCCTATGCGATCTTGGGATTCAAAAACAGTCTCAGGAAGACAGATCCCATATTCGTTCCCATGTACGAAACCATGCCCCCATATCTAGGGATACTGAGGGATATTCAAGAGGATTACTGATTGGATTTCGGAAAACCCTATATGTAATAACCGCAATCGCACGGTGTCTAACTAGTAGACAGAGGCAAGTATGGGTCGAACCCACAGGGAGCGGTGAAAATACAACTATTAATTAATATCAAGAATAACAATTCAAATTATAAATTTCAGAGAATTACGAATTGGTGAGTAAGATTATGAAACTCGGAAATCACAATGACAGAAAACCTAACCAAGATTATGAAGGTGTTAGGGATCCGGGAATCCCTTGTAGGTAACTTATTGTATTCAATCACAAAGGGTAATGGCATGAAAGATATTTCATTCAACAATTGCCGACAAGATTATCAAAAAGATCATTTGTTCTCACCTTAAAATAGAATTCCAAAGCACTAAGTATACATGGCATAAATAGTCAAGAGATATTCATAAAACGATTATTGCTAAGGTTCAACGATTCCTTCTACTAATCTAACTATGGACTATACATGGCATAGAACATGAAAAATATAGCTAGAAGGTAAATCACGATAAAGAAACAAAACCGTAATCATTAAGCTCATATTATAGAAAACCCTTGTTCATGAAAACAAATAAATCCTACAAGTTCATCCTTTCACCTAACATGAATTTAGCTAGCCATGGATTTCTTAAAAACCATAAACAAATATGAATAAATCCCTAGCTAATTGAAATCAAATGGGAGAAATGAAACTCCAAAACCTAAACAAAGCTATGCAGCTGCGCCTCCATCTCCTTCTTCCGCGTTGCGGCTCTGTAGCCTCCTCTCCTTGAAACCATTGATCACCATTCACAGCCATGACCAAATTTACCCCATCCAATCAGCATCAATTACTTCACCATCGAATGCACAACCCACCAGTAACCAACCCATGGCATCAATTCTCTTCTCCCTATTTTATCAGTAGGAATGCTCACCGAAAGCACCACAGATTGTAGCCCCAATCAGCTGCTAATGCAGCTCTTAATCCTTCAAGAATACCCCAAAAATTTGTTGCCAAACACCACCAGTTCAGCATTCCCCAGCAAATCCTTACTGCCAAGCTCGAGACAGATAAACCAACTCCCTCTGTACTTCTTCAATTGTATCAACCATCACCAACTGCATCCATCTCAGCCGACATAAATATGTTCATCTCAGAACCATCTTCACCTGTGTTCATTGCCACATTTTCTCAAGCATCGAACTCGCATCCCCGACAGTAGAAACCCAATTAGAATTCGAGTACAGCTCCGTCTTCACATCACCAATCACAACAACATTTCAGTTGAATTCCAGCCAACAAGACATCATCGGCTCTCACCAAATTCAGTCCATCTATAGCACCCACTTACTGCTTCGACTCAAACATTTCTAAACATAACCCATGGTAGGTACGAGAGAACACCATCATTTCTTGCAAGTATATCCTCCGTTAAAAACATCAATAACCCATCTATATGAACTGATGTCGCTGATGTTACAGAAAAAGAACTCGGACTACGTCAGCGAAGAGATAAAGAAGAGAACGGCAGCCAAGAGTATCATCCTTGTTTCCCTGTTCTTCTACCAATTATACTACTCCATAATATTTCAATCTCGCACCTGGTTATACTGCAGCTGCTTGGAATTTCAACACCATTTAGCTTAAGAAATGAAAATAAGAATTTCTTTCGCATTTAAACCCTTGGTGGACAGTTCGCCACGCCTTAGCCTCTAACAGCACCATGTGCCACTCATTTGTTACTCCTAGTGGACTTGACGTGCTTGCATAAGAGCACTGTTTCACTGATACTTTCCAACCTTGAAATGTAGCCAAGCAGGTGCTGCTATATACAAAAATTGTGGGCTGCCAATAAATTTGCATCTCTGCTGCGGCAAATGTCATTTTTGCTTTCCTTTAGCCATTTATTGTTCTGATAATCGAATTTCCTTGTACTTTCTACAAAAGCACTAAAATAATATTATTAGTCCATTAACGAGTCCTAGCTAACGTAATTATGGGTGCACATATGTCGCACTTACGTGCTTATCAATTACATAGCCCTTGAAGAACTCCAAGATGGGACTTATGATAAGTCGGTCAGAGGAAACAGTAGAGGAGCAAATGTGGTAGATCCACAGAACCCTCAGACACAAGTCCGAGGAGCAGGACGACCCAACAATGGGTCCATGCAGTTCGATAAACATCAAAGTGGAGGATGGAAAGGGCGAGACCAAGCCTAACAAAAGAAAGGAAAATTTGTAGACCCAGTCTACACAAAGCTAAACACTCCTATATCCGAGATCTTCAAGAAGATCAACGAAAAATTTAAGATCACTTACCCGTGGAACAGAGGACATCAGCCCGAGCGCGCTAAGAACAGGACAAATTTCTGTGAATTCCATCAGTTCTATAGACATAAAATAGACTTGTGCAGAGATCTGAAGAAGATGGTACAAGACATGATTGATGAAAGTAAACTCCAGGAATACATCGCATAACCAGCGACCCTACCAGTGGCAGGACCACCCGTACATTGCGTGGAAATTCCTCGCAAAGCACAATATTTGGGATGCAACACGATATCGTACTCAGTTATCGTTGCTCCCACACCCGAAGGAAATATCACAGGACGAATTCACAAGTGAAACTTCGAAGGTGACGAAGTTTTCAGTATGGCAAAGGAACCTCCTATGGAGGATTGGATGAAATAACCTATCATCTTTTCAGCCTCTGAAGCACCTGATGGAGGACGGAACCACAACGATCCACTAGTGGTCACGATGGCTATCACACTCCCCGAGCACTAAGGTGAGGGAGAAAACCCAAAGGCACTGCCATGGGCTATGCCTAAGATACTGATCGACGGAGGAAGTTCTGTTGAAATCTTATTCTACGAGACATTCAAACAAATGGGTCTCAGAGACGAATGCCTAATACCATCTACATATAATATATTTGGCTTCAATGGCTCGTCAACCCGCCCAAGGGGCAAGGTAACTCTAGAAATACGTTAGGAAAAATCATCACCTTGACCACATTCTGTGTAGTAGACGTACTTTCACCATACACAGCCATTGTCGGGCGATCCTGGGTCCTTGGGATTAAAGGAGTCGCGTCAACTAATCACCAGAGACTAAGGTTTCCAACTCCCGATGGGATCGCAGAGATCCTCGGAGACTCATGCGAAGCAAAGTACTGCTATAACATGGACGTACAAAATGGCGAGAAGAAAGTAAACTCCCCAAAGGCGAGGAAGAAAAGGGCTAAGAATGCCAAGAGCCAAGAAGAAATCGATGCTTACATAGCGGAAACAAACGAAACAAGGCGCTCGAACAATGTGCCTATCTCGGACTCATCCATGGAGCCCTTATAGCAATTACAGAACCTCTCCGATATGGGAGAGCTTAGGTCAAACTTCTCGGCCTCGGAACCCACAAAGGAAGTGAATATCAGAACACCCGAAAACCCGGGTATGGTTAAGACTGGAACTCTCCTTGACAAAAAGGAAGAAGAAAAGTTGGTGCGAGTATTGAAAGAATATTCTGATGTGTTTGCATGGCGCATGGAGGACATGCCTGGGATAGATCCCGAGGTCTGTTTCCATCACTTGAAGATTAACCCAAAACACAAGCCCATGAGGCAAAAGATGCAAAAGGTGGCACCAGAATACCACGAAGCAATTCAAAACGAATTGAGAAAGATGGAGTCATCAAGAGTCATCCGAGAAGTAAAATATCCAATATGGATATCTAACATGGTGATAGTACCAAAGAAAAATGGAGGAGTGCGAATCTGCATTGATTTTGGCGATCTTAATAAAGCATGTCTGAAGGACAGCTTTCCACTCCCCAATATCGATCAGCTCGTAGAGGCAATATATGGATACGGATTGTTATCCTTAATGGACGGATATTCGGGTTATAACCAAATCCCCCTCGCCGAGGAAGATCAAGAGCACACCGCCTTCTTCACTCCCCGAGGTTCATACTGTTATACTAAGATGCCATTCGGACTAAAAACGCTGGCGCGACTTATCAGAGAATGGTGTAAAAAATGTTTGACAGCTGGATACAGAAAAGCCTAGAGGTATATGCGGACGACATGCTCGTAAAGAGCAAACTTCCACAAAACCATGCAAACGATCTCAAAGAAATTTTCGAACAAATGAGGAAGTTTAATATGAAAATCAACCCGGCCAAATGCGCTTTTGGGGTAACCTCAGGAAAGTTCTTGGGATACTTGGTCACCAAACGAGGCATCGAGGTCGACCCGGCTAAGGTGCAAGCCATACTCGAGATGCCCTTGCCTGCCACAGTCAAAGACGTGCAGAGATTAAACGGACGATTCGCATCCCTGGGAAGGTTTATCGCCAGATCATTCGATAAATGTAAGGACTTCTTCAATACCTTGAAAATGGGCGAAAAGTTCTCATGGAGCGCTGAATGCGAAGAAGCTTTCCAAAAGATCAAAGAACATCTGGCCACTTTGCCGATCCTACAGAAGCCCAATCCCGGCGAAGATCTCTACATATACTTATCGGCGACTAACACTTCGATCAGTGCGGTGCTAACTCGCATAGACAAAGAAGCGGAGAAGCTTATTTACTTCATAAGTAAGACTCTGACATCTGCGGAGAAGAACTACTCTAAAATCGATAAAGTTGTACTATCATTGGTCTACGCGACGTAAAAGTTGCGAACGTATTTCCATGCACACACGGTGACTGTCATCATAAAAGCTCCAATAAAGTCTATGCTAGATCATGCAGATAGAGCAAGAAGAATCTCCAAATGGAGAGCTCAAATAAAACAGTTTGGGGTAAAATATCAAGCCCAAACTGCCATAAAAACCCAAGTCGTTGCGGATTTCTTGGCCGACTTTCCTCTAGACGATACAGACGAGATCAAAGAGATCCCAGGAATGGAGGACGAGCTAGAAGATCCACCCGAGCTGCTTCTCTCGGAAAACCCAAGACGATGGGAAGTCTTTGTAGATGGGTCATGTAATTCGGAAGGCTCTGGCATTGGAATGGTCTTTACGACTCTGACAGGCTGCAGGATCGTTTATAGCCTAAGGCTAGAATTCCCCGCTACTAATAACATAACTGAATACGAGGCAGTCATACATGCCCTCCGAGTAATAATTGCACTTGGCATCAATGAAGTGAGTCTCACGAGCGACTCACAGCTTATCGTCCGACAGATAGATGGAATATATCAAGCTTCTGATGCATGTTTGCAGCGATATCTTCAACTCGCCAAACACAATATCGGACAGATACCTAACATCACTTTCCGACACCTAAATAGGAACAACAATAGGAACGCATATGACTTAGCTTTCCTCGCCTCCATGACAAAAGATCCGGAGGCCACAAACGTAAGAATTGAGAGGGTAATGCTTCCCTCCATACCCATAGAAGGAGTTATGGAAATTCTTAATGTGGGCACAACAAGCCAAGAAGAGGCCTTGCCCGAGGACGATTGGAGAACCCTGATCAAAAAGTACCTAGCCAATGGGGATCTCCCAAGCGACCAAAAGCTCGCACACAAAGTGATATCACGATCAGGAAATTACCAACTCAGAGGCGACATACTGTATAGGCAGTCATATCTGGGACCTTTATTCAGATGCCTTTCCTTTGCTGAAGGCCAAGAAATATTAAAAGAAATACATTATGGTTACACAGGGAACCATAGTGGAGGAAGATCCCTATCTCACAAAGCCAAACTACAAGGATATTTCTGTCTTCGCACGAACGAAGACTCGAAGCAAATGGCGAAACTATGCTTAGAATGTCAAAAATTTGGTAAACGAAGGCATGCCCCTTCGATGGATTTAAAATCTGTACTAAGCCCTTAGCCATTCTCTAAGTGGGGAGTCGACATCGTTGGACCCCTACGAGCTGGTACAGAGCAACGAAAATACTTAATCGTGGCCACAGATTACTTTACCAAATGGATAGAAGCCTCAGCCCTCAGGCACATCAGAGACCACGATGTCTTTAAATTCCTCTTTGAGCACATCATATGCCGCTTCGGTATCCCAGCCGCCATCGTATCAGATAATGGGGCCCAACTCCGAGGGAAAAATATTGATCTCCTCTTTAACTGCTTTAAGATCAGGAAGAATAAATCCACACTCATCTACCCCGAGAGTAATGGTCAGGCAGAGGCCACTAACAAAATCATTGCCGACATGCGTAAAAATAAGCTGGATGGACATGGGGCTAGATGGTGTGAGAAATTACACAATGTTCTGTGGGCCTATCAGACCACTCAAAGAGAAACAACAGGGATGACCCCCTTCGCTCTCACCTATGGAATGGAAGTGATCATACAAACTGAGGCGATGATCCCAACCACTAAGACCGAGGCTTGGGAAAAGAACCTAACCTCGGACATGATACTCTCTAAGCTAGACGATCTCGAGGAAAACCGATGGATAGCTCTTCAGAGAATAGAAAATTACCATCGGAGGTTAGCCCGAAAATACAACAAACGTGTTCATCAGAGGCAATTTAGCCCAGGCGACAAAGTCTGGCGTGAAATCCCGCCATACCAGCGCGATTCGGGAAAATTTGCACCCACATGGAAAGGTCTACTCACAGTCATCGCCAAGGCAGGTGACGGAGCATACAAGTTGCTCAAACCCAATGAGGAAGAGCTAGAACGCCCCTGGAACATCAAATACCTCAAGCAATACAATGCTTAAACAGCTTATCGCTTAAAAGGTCAAAATATGAAAATAGGGTTTGAACCCCTACTTGTAAAAGGTCACCTAAATGTACGAAGGGTTTATAAACCCTCTTTTGAGAATAATAAAATTCCTCCTTTTGCTCACTTATGATTTATTAATTATTTATTTGTGTGATTGTTTGTTTGTTTTATTTATCCTTGCTTTTGATTTTTTGTGTCAAGTTTTTTCTTTCATTTTTGCACCTGCATGTAGAATAATCATTTCATAATCGCATTATAATCAAAGCCCATCAAGACTATGGCACGGTGCTAGGCACACCTTCCATTCTACAACGAATGATGCGGGAAAAATACCCAAGCTGCCTCAGACGGACACATAGACCTAAGGTAATGCCATCTAACCTCAAGAAGTAAGATGAAGCGGGGGACACCCTAAGATACCTAAGACGGAAATAAACCTAAAGTAATGCCATCACGGTCATGAATCGGATGATGTCCTGCCATAACAAGAGATATCCAAAATCAAGGTACTCGCCTTTGGCTAAGGCAAGAATCACTTGACCGAGATATCGCCCTCCAAGCAATGGTTAAATAAGCAAGTGATTCAAACATCTGATCACTCTACCAAGGGGAAAGTGTAACCTAAACTGGTCACTATTAAAAAAACAAAGCCCATAAAGGCACGAAACTAATGCAAGAAGGGAGATATGCTATACTTAAAGTCCAACACCGTAAGAGATGCCCTATACAATTAAGGACTGATCACTCCTTGGCTTTGTCACCCATGGTTGGACCGATAGTATGCACAAAAATCACCCTCGGAGCAAACAAAAACAAGAACATTGCATGATACATATCGAAGAGCAAAAGCTATCATACGTATTAATAAGTACGTTAGCAAAAAAATATTAAACGCCTCCCACATATGAGGACTTACCAAAAAATAATGTTGTTACCTCCAGAACAACAAAGGACTTGTTAAAGTAATAATGTTCACAGTACTACCTTTAAACATTGCCTCGGAATGAGCACGAGGACTTACTACCCATATTTCACAACACCTCGGATATAACATGAGGGCATAGTAACAAAAAGGACAACAAGGTTCTTAACACAAAGAAATAACAAAAGAGAGCATCACGATTTTTCCTCACGAGGAGCATCCTGCTCGGTCTCCATACGATCCTCGCCTTCGACCTCACCGCTGCCAGGAGCAGTTGGCTCTGTAATAGGCTCGGGAGGAACCACTAAGTTGGCAGCAGCAGCAGCAGCGACTCTTTGACGTTCGTGCAAGATAGCAGCTTTGCATGCATTTGTCATCTTGACCTTGTACTCAGCATGAAGATTGCTCATCTTCTTATGCTTATCAGCACGTTCAGCCTTCAACTCTTCTTCATGACGATTAACCAAGTCATTAAGCTCTTCATCAAGTTGTTGCTTTGCTCCCTTTACCTCTTCCAACTGCTTCTCCAGCTCTACATTGCTCTTAAGATCCTCTGCAAGATAACAAATGGAAACAGTTAACCTAAGGGAAATTTCATAAGGAATGAAATATATAAAATCAAAAGTTGCTAATAGGCAACCTTCATGCTCAATTAAAACAGAAGCTAAGGTCTGTTCCACTTGGGCTTTTTGATTATCTAAAGCACTAATCTGTGCTTCAATGGGTGTTATAGCAGCATTACCGGCTGGGCACGATAACATATATCTATCGCGCTCATTCTCAAGCTGGATAAACTCTCGCTTAAGTCGAACAAGCTCTTCTCTATCATCATCTGCCTGTGCTAGCTGGGGCAGATGATCGGACCGCCACTCAATAATCCCATCCTTCTGAGCTCGAAGCAGCTTGACCTCATCCAAGCGAGCTACAGCCACCTACTTAGCTTTATCTAACATCGCACAAAGATCAACAATGCGATCTCGGTGAACATCCACATCCGTCTGAAGTTGTGTATTTTCAAGCTCCAAGGAATCAATTTTGCACTGACGAGAGCTCACATCGAGTTTTAGGATGCAAAGTTCCCTAGCATGCCTATGACCAATATTATCTATCTTCTCCTCCAAACGTTTTACGGTGGCTACCAATAGAGGGACTAATTCAGAACTCTAGAACCTATTATGGAGTCGAAAAAATTAGACAAAGGAAAGAATAAATACCTTCCAACTCCTTCTTATCCTGACGAAAGGACAAGGCTTCCTTCTTAGCCATCTCCATAGCGAGACGCAATTGCTCATTCTCGTGCTCCACAGCTCTGGCTCGCCTCCTGGCAATACTAGTCTCGGACAGCATCCCAACCCTCAGATTGTTGCTCTAGAAAATCAGACAACATCACCAGTTAGATTGAGGCACTAACAAATACATACTATTAAAAATATAGTCCAGTTTTAATACATACCGCATATACAAGCTGGTGCTGAGCGGACTTATCCAAGGAAATTAAGATACGAGCTTGCTCGTCCTCGCTCAACCGAGCATACTGATCAGAGCATAACATCTTTATCGCCTCGGATCCCCCACCAAAAACGATGGGAGACGAACTAGAAGTAACTGCTGGAGCAGAAGGAAAACCACCAGCAAAAGTACTTGGTACGCCGATACCACCACCACCATCACTACTTCCAACCTGAGCACCTACATCGGGGAGAGCACCCTTATCAGCGAGAATACTCGCCTGGGGCATCCTCACCTCCGATAAGGTAGCAATGCTGTCAGATTGATAGGGTCATCCAACAAGGCTTGGTCAACACCATCAAAAAATCCATTACCATGGTCCATCATCTCATTCTCACCAAAAAGAGCACCAATATCAACATCCAAAGCATGTTCTGCAACCCTCACAGGAGCAGTAGATGGGCCAGAACCATCAGCAACCCTCATCCTCTGTCAAAAAATTGCATCAGATGCTAAGGCATAAAACAGGGGCAAGGTATATATACGTTAAAACATTAAGACAGTATTTTCTACCTTAGCATCCTCAATAGCTCGGACGGTTTGCGATGGATGCCTACGAGGAGTAACCCATCTAAGATCCCATGGATTATAAGGTGGCAGATGACTATGCATATCGGGAATCCGGGAAGAGCATTGCATAGCTCATCCCAACCAAAAATGTAAGTCCACACAATTCGAAGAGGAACTAAAAACCACTTTGGATCATGAGTCTTGCGGAGTGTCAAATTGCTGGGGTTAGGAGGATCCAAATCGTACATGAGCACGGGGCCCTTGATAGCTTTGCGGGATCGAGAAATTCCAACTCCAAAGCCCTCAAAAGTATCGGACCGTTGGCTCCAATAGTTCTCCACAAAAGTCTCAGGTGTATATAAATCTATCTGAGAAGGAACGAACTCGTTCTGCTCGTGCTCAGTAACCTTACCTTTACTTCGCCGAACACATTCTCGGGAGATCCTATAAAAGTTACCATTAGGTTGAAATATACCTCGCTGAGGACTGAGCCGACAAAGCACCTCGTACTGGAAGGGATATAGCGGGCAATACAAAGGAAGGCGAAGTCCATCATCGAGCTGGCCCACCATCACGACGATCTCGTTGGGACCGCAAGGGTTATCCTCAAGGATCTTATTTGTCAAAACGTCGGCCTGACCCGCCAGACTGGCAAAAGAAACATCAAATCTCCTCAGACGATGAGTAACTTTCACCGCCTAAATATAAGCAGCATCAGACATACCAGAAGAACGAATGGTACTAGGAGTTCTCATCGGTCTCTTCTCAGCACTAAAAAGTGTTGAAAAAGCGGGGGTCTAACAACCTCACCCAATATTTCGCTTAGCAATCTGTATGGACTAACTCAAATATACTTTTAAGAGAATCAACTAGACAGTCAGACTCAATCTTAACAAAAAGTATATCAAAGAGTTATATCTCAATTTCTCGATTCAATCCCAACTCAAAAAAATATAAATCTTCGAGTCAGATTGAATACAAGAGAAATAACTTGAACGGTACCAAAGACCAATGTTCAAGGATCAATCAATTTCAATCAACAACCAAAAGTTGGATTTACCAATTGATCGATACAACGCACAACCTATGATATTTTAATTATATAACAAAATATAATGCAGAAAAGAAATAACACATACACCAGAAGTTTTGTTAACGAGGAAACCATAAATGCAGAAAACCCCGGGACCTAGTCCAGATTGAACACACACTGTATTAAGCCGCTACAGACACTAGCCTACTACAAACTAACTTCGGTTTGGACTGTAGTTGAACCCCAATCAAGCTCACACTGATCCAAGGTACAGTTGCGCTCCTTACGTCTCTGATCCCAGCAGGATACTACGCACTTGATTCCCTTAGCTGATCTCACCCACAACTAAGAGTTGCTATGACCCAAAGTCGAAGACTTAAATAAACAAATCTGTATCACACAGAAAAGTCTACGTTAATAGATAAATCTGTCTCCCACAAAAATACCTACGATTTTTGTTCCGTCTTTTGATAAATCAAGGTGAACAGGAACCAATTGATATACCAGACTTATATTCTCGAAGAATATCCTAGAAATATCAATCACCTCACAATAATCTTAATCGACTAGCGAAACAAGATATTTTGGAATCACAAACGATGAGACGAAGATGTTATTGACAACTTTTTATCTTGCCTATCGGAGAAATTAATCTCAAGCCAATCTTACGATTGTACTCAAATACGATTGAAACAGCAAGATCAGATCACGCAACTACAGAGAAAATAGTTGGGTCTGGCTTCACAATCCCAATGAAGTCTTTAAGTCGTTAACTTACATGGTCTCGATAGAAACCTAAGGTTAAAGGAGAATCGACTCTAGCTTATACAACTAGTATCACATAGGAGGTATGAGGATTAGGTTTCCCAGTTGCTAGAGTCCTCCTTTATATAGTCTCCAAATCAGGGTTTGCAATCTAAGTTACCTTGGTAACAAAGCATTCAATATTCACCGTTAGATGAAAACCTGATTAGATTCAAGCTAATATCTTTCAACCGTTAGATCGAACTTAGCTTGTTATACACAAATGAAATGTGACGTCATTTAGGTTTGAGTAACCGTACCTAAACGTGTACACCTAGTTAGTTCAACAATAGTTAACCAATGGTTAGCCATATGAGCACTTTCATATCAACCTTATTCATCTTCACCATAACTAATTCATATGACTCAAAAGAACTAGTTAGATAGTTGTTCAATTGCTTAGATCTCATAGAAGTATATAAAACATAATCGAAGCAAAAACGATTTTGATTCACTCGAATCGATTCATGAACATTATAGCCACGGTTTGCAAAGATTGCATTCCTTAATTTATAAATGTCTTAGTTCATGAATAAACCGTTTTTAGAAAATAACCCACTAAAGTACGCATACCGGTACACATACTTAAGTACCCGGATTGAGCTTGTTTTCAGTTCACAAACTCCAGCAGAAATTCACGGGAGGTTAACTTCCGGCAGTACGCGGACTTAGCTCCGGACATCCTAAACCAGTAAAGTACGCATACTTTGGTTCAAGGATTTTGGACTTACACTAGTATGATTTCACATACAATGTTTATATCCATTCAAGGTTATATATTCTAAACTCTCATTTCAATCATTGAAACATTCTTAGAGGATGTTATATAGAGGTTATTCACACACTATTTTTCATCAAAGATATTTTCAAGAGATTGAAACAATCAACATGACTTTCGTCACGATTAAAGATGAACTTGGCCAAAGCGAAAGCTTACCAACACATATTTCTAGAAATAGATAAGCGAGATAAACTCGGCTCAAAATAGCAAATGTGTATAATCGAAGTCTATGTAGCAATACGACTTTTGTCTCAAGATAGGAGATAGAATAGATAGACTTTTGAGTGATAGATAAGTTCAAGTATCCACATACCTTTTTGTCGATGAAGATCCACTAGTTCCTTAAGTAGTTCTTCGTCTTTGCATGATGAACGCCGTGGAGTCTAGAGCTCAACTACACTTACTATCCTAGTCCGAGACTTATCTATAAGTAGACAAGAAATCAAGACTTATAGTTTTGGAAACTAAATTTGACAAACAAGCTTAAGATAGCAACGCTTACGAGTTCGACCGAGCAGTGCTCTAACAAGTGTAAAGCGAAAGAAGAATCAGAACTTACATTGATGAAAAAACCAAGTGAAGACGCAAAAAAATAAAAAGAAGTAACCATGGTGATCTCATAAGAACTATACAGTTCAGAATAATGGCGTAAACCACCAAACAAAACAAAAAGAAAAACAAAGAAGAAGGACCATACCGTCTTGAAGTTCGAGATGGAGAGTTTCTTCCAGACATAATGAACTTCTTTATAGGAGACAAGAAGTTATGAAGTAACAACAAAATACATAGGAGAAAAAGAATGAAAAAGTTCTGAACTCTGAAAATAGAAAATAAAGACATCATTCTCTTCCCAGAAGATTTTATAAGAAACTTGTGGACAACCAACCGACGTCTCCAATTCAACAGGTAAAAGCGCACTAAAAGTGCAGACGTGGCGAGAATCTCGGACGTGGCGATAAAGACGGGACAGTTACGAAGTTTTCTCCCCATCATGACCTTGGCAAGATGCAAAGAAAATGAGCAAAATATTAGGGTAAATTACCGGATGGCCACGTGTCAACATCTCAAGGGATGGTTTCATGATAAGGTGATAAGATAAAAGCATCGAATCATACTCTAAAAGGTGATTTCGTCTGAATCGAGATGCCTGGTACAACGTTACATGAATGACGCGTGTGAGGAGTGGTCTAATCGACTCAGACGGTCAAACCTAAAAAGAAGAAATGCATTTAATGAAGGATCAGACGAGTCGTGGACGAATCTACATCGTATCAGAAGACTCGGATGATCTATACTATAACCCAAGGATGGTGCAGCACGAGGTTCCCCAAGGAAGAGCAACGCGATGACGCACAAGACGAGATGACTCGGAAGGAGAACCAAGCAGGGCATCACGAGGGATAGTATAGAGCTCGTCCGAAGTAATGAGAAAATGTACGATAGCTCCACCAACTCGGCGAGATCAGGCCTTCACGAGTCTAATTTTCCTATAAATACCAGTCCATGTAAAAGGAAATGGACATGTAATTTTAGATGGTCTTTCTACAGAGAATTCCTGATAGAGATTTAGAGAAAGAGAGAGTGAGAAATCTAAGTGATATTTGTAACTCTTTCAAGGGTAAGACCTTAATCAATAAAGAAAACATCTTCTTTCCCGTGGATGTAGGTCTTCATAGCCGAACCACGTTATATGCTTGTGTCAATCTTTACTTTTCATGTTCTTTACATCTTGTTTATCTTTGAATCTTGAATGTTAGTAGTTTTATAGCCTTTAGATCTACTTGGGTGTAGCCATCAGAAAAGATGCAGTTACATTGGGTACCCTCGTCTTTTCAATTGGTATCAAAGCAGGAAAACACGAAGTGATCTAACAATCTGTGTTTGGTGCGACCCAACCTATAAGAGTGGAATCCTATGGATGATTCAGTCAACGTAGTTACAAGATTTGATATCCTCAAGGTGACATGATGGAAGACACGAATGAAGGATTGAAACTCTCTTTCCTAGAACCGTTTAAAAGTTTGTCAGAAACTTACGGGCTCTCAAGAAAACGTCTCTTGGGCCTAAGAGGAAACCCACTGATTTCCTCATGTAATGGATCTTTCAAACAAGGAAATCAATACAATTCAACAAGGTACCATAATGTTGACTTGGATGGGTTACGAAATATCTCCTCAGTTGCTTCTCTTTCTCACTGTGAACATTTCACTAAAAGAAATTGTTATATCAAAATCTTAAGATTTGTGAATCTTACCTTTGGTCCTGTATCATCAATATTCACAAACAATCCTGATGGATTATATTTTAAAAGAAACCACGTGGAAAGCTATTTTCAAACAGAGAATCAAATAACTCGAGATGTTACTAATAAAGTAAGAACTCTTACTGTATTAAAAAACAGTATTGTAATAAAACCCTATTACAATATAATTCGAGTCAAGAAAATACTTCAATCTTATGGATTTAAGAAAAATAAGTTTTTTCTGTACTTCTCTATGGAAAGTAGTCACATGCACTCTCCACACAATGGTTTCTTTGAAACCAGCGACAGGCTAAAAGGAATCAGTAATCTTAATGAGTCAAGTTATTTTATGTTTAAAAATTCCTCAAACATAACTTATAACTTGTGGGCTGCTTTTCGGTTCTATGGGCCATTTCAGTTCCTAAAAGCCCATATGTGGATCGGTATCACTTCTATCGAAAGAGCTTGTTTCCGAAAATATGTATTTTCATTATGGGAAATAAAAACTTGGATTTTTCTACAAGTTTTTGAAATATTTTCGAATAAGATAAATATTCTGATTTCTCAAAATATTCATTGAGGTTTTCACAAGCATGCTTTCAAAGATGATACCGAATGAAGATCTAAGGTGAAGACTGGCAACTATGATTCTAACCAACAAACTTGCTCGCATGTTTGAGGGAAAGTGTTATCAAATTCTCTATATAGTGAAAGTTATAGTCTGCGGGGAATATGTCAGCGATTATTGTCTTCACAAGATTGAAAAATATCTTGACTCCTTAGAGTCTGACAGGCTAACTATGTGCATAGAAACATGCTATCATTCGATTCAACTCGTATCCCCTTCAAAGGTGCATGCATCCAGTCTACTTAACGGTGTGTTAGACCTGATCGGAAGAAGAGTTTTGCTTGACACAAGAGTTGATGATAAGTGGAAACGGGTAATTTCTTATAAAGAGTTACTGAAAACAGCTCATGAGAACTTCTCAAGTGATGTTGTACATCTTACCAACATTCTTAATCATTATGAGGATGTTCTGACGTAGTTCCAGTCTTTACTTGACGAGATTTCCTCCTAAACGGAATTTTCCCTAATGGGTATTAAAAGAACCCTTGCATGGAAGCTAGTAGAAGAAAAATATGAATAAGATTAGATTCTTATTTAGAAGAAAATATACGTCAATGTTTTGATTCACTCAAATTATTGTATAAGGTCTATTTTTGAATAAAACTATCATTATTTATGAATAAAATTATTATTTTATAATTTTTCTTGTGATAGTTACCGATTACATAGCCTGTGAATGAATGTTTTATATTTTTTCTATGTGTATTCGGTTTATGAGATGTCTGATTTCGGTTTTCATTAACCTTAATATTCAATCTCATATGATGTGACCCTTATGGTTTGTGTGTATTTTTGATTTAGCGGGATTAGGTTCTAGCCCATGTTGGTAGGCTTTATCAAAGGATCATAAGTGTTCCGATTGAAACTCATATGTGAAAAGTCACAATATGTTGAATCAATTTATGTTTACATGAGTTGTGTTTAGCATAACATATGTGTTTCGGGTTTTCAACTTTTTCTATTGGCACGCGTTAGTTAAAACCGTTTTAACCTTTCTCTGTTAAAGGTTGCTTTTGTTGTTGTTCTTTTGTTCTTGTAAGAGGATGACAACACACTGGGGGAGAGTTCTTATTTGAACTTGCGCTTAATGATATATCTTTCTGGGGAGAAGAGGCTGCGGAATTTGAGGTAAAGAATTTGTTAGTTAATCGTTTTCCTGTTTAAGAAAAGCCTATTTATATTGCATATATTTTGCTTTTTCTTAACAAAATTTCAGTACAATTGATATGTTCCATTATAGTGTATGGATGTGTGTGTATGTGTGATTCAATTGTTTCCGGTTAAGAAAAACTGTGTCGATTTATTTGACTTATTGTTTGGTATCTTCTTTATTATTGGGTATCAAGTGTTTTTGCTTAACGAAATTCGGTGCAATTGCCGTGCTATAATGTTTATGATTGTTTCAATTGCTTCTGGTTAAGAAAATAATTGTGCAAGTCAATTTGTTTTGGTTTGTATGTATTGTTTATGGCTTAATAAAATACGGGATCATTTGTTTAGTCCAAATTGATTCCGGATAAGAGAAACTAAGTTAATTCTGATCTTAGTTAGACTTATCAAATTGGAGGATTCGGTTATTCAAGTCTAATCGAATGCCTTGACAAGAAAAACTAGTGAACTAACCTAGTGTTTGTCTTGTTTAAAGAGAAAGGTATAAGTTATTGTCTGAATAATTATAGCCTGATGAGAGAAATAAAGTTTATTCTGATCTTTATTTTGGTCTTATCGAAATAAGCGATTGCACATACGCAATCGGTTTAACAAGGGAATTAAGTTTCTTAGTCGATTTGTTAAACTATTAGGAAAAATTTCTTCGGGCAATTGTTTCCTTGATAACATATTGAAACTAAATTACTTTGTAGTTTAAGTTTTAATATTGGTTATCTAAAGTGGTATGTGAAACCTTCGTGCTTGACTCTTATAGGTTGTTTATAAGTCTTTTAGATTTGTAAGATCCTTTCGGTTTGTCCTTTATTTGCTCGAACCTTTATCATTTTGTGACAAAAATTGGGAGAAATATATGGAGTAAACAAGTGATTTGCAATCACTAAGGAAAGGACAATTGTGCTTAAACGTTATATCTAACGAAAGAGTAAAGCATTGACTAAGGGAGGGAAACATATCATATTGCTGTTGTAATATCTTTGACTACAAAAGGGGGAATAACAAAGATGTTCGGATTGAATATTTACCTAGCTTACCTTTAGGGGGAGTAAAATATTTTGTTATTCAAATGTCAACAACATTTATTAATTGAATATATGTAGGTTATTGTGCTGTTGAAACTTGGAATCAAGCGTATGTAAAATGAATTCTTTTGTAATTTGTTTATCCATATGTAATAAGAGTTTTGTAACTAAAATTGACAAAGGGGGAGATTGTTAGAGCATAGCTCGGTTTAACTCACCAAGCGTTGGTATGTCAAATTTGGTTGTCATATTTTAGTGTGTCAAAACTCATTTAAAGTCGCTTGATTAAATACTAGAGTCAACTTCGTTTAGGTTAGACTAGAAAGTCTAGGAATGTTGAGACATACAAGTATTACTCCGAAGAACTGAAGAATGTGAAGAAGTATCGAACTACAACGACGACATCATCATTCCACTTGAGGTTAGTAATATTGACTTGAACTGTTTCATTCCTAACGTATCTTTCAAGTCGTGCTATATTGAAAACTTAACTGAGAAACTGTATATGTTAGAGCACTACTCGGTCGAACTCGCATGCGTTGCTATCTCAAGCATGTTTGTCAATGTTAGTGATCAAAACTATAATTCTTGATTTCTAGCCTATTTATAGATGTCTCGGACTAGGACATAGATTGTGTAGTTGAGCTTAGACTTCACGGCGTTCATCATTTGAAGACGAAGAACTACTAAGGGGAGCTTATGGAACTTCATCGACAAAAGGTATGTGGAGACTGAAACTCATCTATCACTTGGAACGTCTATTTCTACTCTATCTCCTATATTGAGACATACGTCGTATTACGATATAGTTTTCTATATACACATTTAAGATTTCTAGCTGAGTTTATCTCGCTTACATATTTCTCGAAATATGTGTTGGCAATCTTTCGCTTTGACCAAGTTCATCTTATATCATGTGAAAATTGCCGAGTAACATCTTATATGGTTTATGTGATACAATCATTTGGTGTAATCTTGGAATGTTTCGTTATGATTATTTCAATATCTTGAAAATTCCTTTGATGCTAATAGTGTGTGAAAACGGCTATTGTCATCCTCTAAGAAAGTTTCAATGATTGAAATAAAGAGCTTAGAATCATGTAACCATGTTTGGATATAAACTTAGTGTGTTATCACATTTATGTGTAAGTCCAAAACTGTGAACCTGAAGTATGCATACCCGCACGCGTACTGGCGGTTATTGGATGTCTGGGAAAGTATGCGTACCCGTACACATACTGGCGAAAGTCTCACGTCCGTGAATTTCTGCTGGAGTTTGGAAGTGTAAATTGGTATGCGCACCCGTACGCGTACTGGCGTAACCAAACTCGGTCCGGCTACTTAAGTATGCGTACCCGTTTGCATACTTGAGTTGGTTACTTTCTAAAATCGGTTGTGTACATGAACTTAAACATTTATAAATTAAGGAATGCAATCTTTGCAAACCGTGGTTATAATGTTCATGTATTGATTAGTGAATCAAATCGCTTTCTCTTCAATTGTGTTCTTGTATACTTCTATGAGAATATAGCAATTGAACGGCTCTTTAAATAGTTTCATTTGAGTCATTTGAACTAGTTATGGTTAAGATGAATAAGGTTGATATGAGAGCAATCATATGGCTAACTTCGGTTAACTATTTGTGAGCCAACATGGTGTACACGTTTGGGTACGATTACATAAAGCTAAATGAGGGTACATTTTATTTGTGTGTAATAATCTAAGTTCGATATAACGGTTGAAATACATTAGCTTGGTTGAATCAGGTTTTTCATCTAACGGTGAATATTGAATACTTTGTTACCAAGGTAACTTGGATTGAAAACCCTAATTTGAAAACTATATAAAGGAGAACTCTAGCAACTGGAAAACCTAATCCCCACACCTCCTGTGTGTTACTAGTTGCATCAACTAGAGTCGATTCTCCTTTAACCTTAGGTTTCTATCGAGACCATGTAGGTTAACGACTTGAAAGACTTTATTGGGATTGTGAAGCCAGACCCAACTATTTTCTTTGTAATTGCGTGTTCTGATCTTGCCCGATTCAATCGTATTGAGTACAATTGAAATAATTAACTCGAGATTAATTTCTCCAATAGGCAAGATAAAAGTAATCACAAACATCTTCGTCTCATCGTTTGTGATTCCATAATATCTTGTTTCCTTAGTCGATTAAGATTATTGTGAGGTGACTGATAATTCTAGGCTGTTTTTCGGGAATATAAGTCCGGGTTATCAATTGGTTCCTGTTCACCTTGATTTATCAAAATTCGGAACAAAAACTCTTGGGTATTTCTTTGGGAGAAAGATTTATTCAATCTATAGACTTTTCTATGTGAGACAGATTTGTTTATCAAGTTTTCGACTTTGGGTCGTAGCAACTCTTGGTTGTGGGTGAGATCAGCTAAGGGAATCAAGTGTGTAGTATTCTGCTGGGATAAGAGTAGTAAGGAAGGCAACTGTACCTTTAATCAGTGTGAGATTGATTAGGGTTCAACTACAGTCCAGTTCGAAGTTCATTGGTAGTAGGCTAGTGTCTGTAGCGTCTTAATACAGTGTGGTGTTCAAATCTGGACTAGGTCCTGGGATTTTTCTGCATTTGCGGTTTCCTCGTTAACAAAACTTCTGGTGTCTGTGTTATTTCTTTTCCGCATTATATTTTGTTCTATAATTGAAATATCACAGGTTGTGCGTTTAGATCAATCAATTAGAATATCCAACCTTGGGTTGTTGATTTAAATTAATTGACACTTGAACATTGGTCTTTGGTACCGTTTAAGTTGTTTCACATAATAATCAGGCTCGCAGATTTCTATCTGTTTGATTTGCTGATTCCATTGTGAAACAGAGATATTAAACTCTTGTATATACTTTCCTCTAGATTGAGTCTGACTGTCTAGTTGATTTTCTAGAAAGTATATTAGAGTAAGTCCTCTCAGATTGCCATACGAATTGTTGGGTGTGGTTGTTGTACCCCCGCATTTTCAATTGGTATCAGAGCAGGCAAACACATTAAAGACCTCATAAGTCTGTGTTTGTAGCGATCTGATATGGACAGAAGTGTTATCTCTATAAACGTACCACCAGTCTTCGATGGCTCAAATTACTTGTGGTGGAAAATTGCTATGCGTGCCTTTCTTCAAGCGCGTGATTTTCAATCATGGGTTTATGTAGTTAATGGCTATCATGCTCCCGTTGTGGCAGTAGGAGATGCAACCGTACCTAAAGATATTGGTGCATATGACGCTGCTGAGATACTTGTTGTAAAGAAAAATTCCGACGGTTTGAATGCCGTCATACATGCCATTACCCCAGATTTTCAGCACCATGTGACTACGTGCACTCGGTCTAAAGATGCTTGGGATATCTTAGAAACCTTATTTGAAGGGAATACTAGTGAAAAGGAAGCCATGCTTCAAAACCTAAATTACGATTGGGAAAACCTTCGTATGGCAGATGAAGATTCATTTGATGAGTTTAATCACAAAGTGTCTGAAATTGTTAATGCATCTTTTGCATTGGGTAAGACTATTCCTAAAAAGGACATTATGATGAAAATTGTCAAATCGCTGCCATCCAGATATGATTCTAAGAAGCATTCCATCGTTTAAGGAAATAACCTTGATGCTCTCTCCAGAAATACGTTGGTTGGAAAGCTAAAGATCTTTGATCATGAGCATAAATCCAAAACCGTAAAGGATGTTTCCTTTAAAGCACAAAAGAACACTAAATTACTTGACAAAAGTAAAAGTGTCTACGTCTCTGAGGATGATTTTTCTGAGGCTGATTCATCAGATGAAGATCTTGACAAGTCAGTCTCCTTGATCACAAGACAGTTTAGATATCTTCAATTGAAGAGAAGTAAACGGTTCTCCAGAGACAAACCCAGATCATCAGTTAAACCTCACAATCGCATTTTTCCTAAAAAACAGGGATGCTGACGAGGCTGATGATGAGCATATGCCATAGTGCTTTAAGTGTAAAGGTTTTGGTCATTTTGCAAATGAGTGTCCGAACCGTAGAAAATACACTGGGAACAAAGGTCTTGCTGCAACTCTTGATGAAATGTCTGATCAATATGATTTCAATGAAGACGAAAAATCAAGTGTTGTACTTCTATGTGAAGATATTGATTTTGATAATTGTAGAAATATATACATCAATCTTGATATCTTTCAGAAGAAAACTCAACCAATCTGGAAGAAAAATTTGACCTATCTGTTGGAAACCCTCTGTCTGATTTTTCAGGTTCCACACTGTGTCTAGCAACTTGCACATCTCGGGCGTATGAATCATCTTATCCATTGACATGCTCTTATTGTTCACTTAAAGGTCATGAACTTTCAAAGTTTTTCAAGTACAAACACAAGATGAGATTTGTCTATAAACTTCAACGGAAAAAAAAATCGGCTAGCACACAGGCTCAAACTTGTTCAAAAAACAACTGAGGTATGTAAGATTTTATCCTCTTCAAAGAAGTTAGTTTCCAAAGATAAGACAAGACCACTAGAAAAAAGAGTATGGTCTAAACATTTTGATAGACAGGGTTCTATGAATTCCTTTCAAAAGGGTTATGGTGGACAGATTGTTGTTCACCGCAGCACAACTTGATTGTGTTGTTTTGGTGCATCTTTTCTCATGTACCTGATCAAAAGAGACAAGATTATGCACACCTCAGGATTAAAGAAAAATTTGTTTATTTTTTTTAGCTTTGCTGTGTTTTGCAAGATTTGGAATTCTTTCATATCAATTTGATATTGGAAGGGACTTCCCTGTTTAATCAATAAAAAAGGGTTATTCTCGACAATTCTACTCTCTTTAGGGTTATGAATTATGTGTGAATGAAATTGTGTGGTTAAAGGTTTCGTAACCCTACATTCCTTTTTCCTTCTCTAAAACTCTTTTTATCTTAAGACTGCTTGTTGAGCTTAAATTGTGATTTCCTCTCACAACCCTACACACGTATGGATACTCCAAGCATCATGTCTTCCGATGGAAAAGATGTTAATATGATTGGTAAGCCATCAATCATGAAGGAAAAAGAGAAATCTTTGTTACCTCTAACTTTGAAAAGAAAAAGAAGGAATGTGAGGAAGCAAAGAGTTGTTCCTTCAAATTCTCAGAAGTTTTCTGATGTTCTTGAAGAGTTGAAGGAAACAAGGAAAGAGATTCAGCAAATAAAGGCTACTGTTATGAGAACTCTTGAAATTCAGAAGGCCCTGGTTCGACATCATCAGCCTAGAAGGTTTGTTGGAATTGACTCCTTTCTTCACGAACACTATGTACCTATGGCTGTTGACGACAAGGAGTTCGGGGACGATAAAGAATTTTTCAGAGGTATCAATGTCTAGGAAACTTCTTATGAGAATTTATTTCTTGTGTTTTTAGAAGGATTACTAGGGTTTGGAATAGCCATTATTATGAGTACACATAGCTATTTCCAACGTTTTCATCTTCATGTTTTAGATTTATTTATTTAAATTCTAAGTTTTTTTTGGAAGATGATTTTTGCAATTTTAATCTTTATGATTTTATATATTGCAAATTGTTATGGGATATGTTGTTTACGTCCGTGAATCTGTGACTGTCCCATACTTGTTCAAAAGTTATCTCTATTATGTCAGTATGAAAGTATTGATAAAAGATAGAATGAACTTTTGACAAACAAAAGTTAAGCCTTTTATGTCATTATGCAAATATTGATGGCAGAAAGGATGCACTTTTGTTTACAAGAATTAAGTCTATTATATGTCATTGTGCAAATAGTGATGAAAATAGAATGAATCCTTTTGTATTCCGCAGTATTGGTCGATTTCCGATCCACATTTTTGTGTATATGTTGTGTTGCTCCGTAAGTTCTCTTATGTCGAGCATGGCCGATTGGATTAATCATTTTTGTGTTTGATTCAATTGAGATTTTTGGATTCAAATCCATGTTTTTCATGTGATTTGGTTATGTCAAAAGAAATCCTTCTTTTCTTGTAAAAGCAAGGTCGCTTTTGTTGTTCTTTCGGGAATGACATTACATGGGGGAGATTTATTTTTGAACTTGTGCTTAATTGCCAAATCTTTGTGGGGAGTGCGGCTGTGGAATATTATAGGGGTTATCTTGTATCTTTATAAACTCCTTGATGAAAGCATTTAGCTTCGGCTATATGATTACATCTAAAAAATTGGTATGTATTTTCTTTTGGTAGTAGGCTAGTGTCTGTAGCGGCTTAATACAGTGTGGTGTTCAAATCTGGACTAGGTCCCGGGGTTTTTCTGCATTTGCGGTTTCCTCGTTAACAAAACTTCTGGTGTCTGTGTTATTTCTTTTCCGCATTATATTTTGTTCTATAATTGAAATATCACAAGTTGTGCGTTTAGATCAATCAATTAGAATATCCAACCTTGGGTTGTTGATTTAAATTAATTGATACTTGAACATTGGTCTTTGGTACCGTTCAAGTTGTTTCACATAATAATCAGGCTCGCAGATTTCTATCTTTTTGATTTGATGATTCCATTGTGAAACAGAGATATTAAACTCTTGTATATACTTTCCTATAGATTGAGTCTGACTGTCTAATTGATTCTCTAGAAAGTATATTAGAGTAATTCCTCTCAGATTGACAAACGAATTGTTGGGTGTGGTTATTATACCCCCACATATTCAGTATATACTGTACATATTGTATAATTCTCTAGTGATGTGACATGGTCATATTTGTATGATCATATTATAAGGGAATTAGAATACGAAGTATAACGCTTATCTTTTGAACTTCGTAGATATGACATCGACATAATCTTGTATATACTGTTATGATTATGTGAATGGGTCATGGTGAAGATTTCATCCTAGGAAACAAGGTTTTACATTCGTTTAAAGGAAGTACATTCATGAACTTGTTTCGTGAATCGAAAGGGAAATCATTAGGCTTATTGGTTCGGCTATTCATTGTAAATATTTGGATGACCAATATGTGTGAGATGGTAGAACCGATCTTTACCTTGGTTATGTATCTTGGTCTAACTTATCACAATGCCTGACTTATGATTTGGTATGACTAGTTTTTATTAATTGGTGTAACCGATCCTAAGTAATCACCATATGATGGTATGATCGATCCTTGTAATTGGTGTAACCGATCCTAGTAATTGGTGTGACCGATCACAATTATTGTGTAATCGATCCTTGTAATTGGTAACCAGTCCTGGTAACTGGTGTGGCCGATCACAAGTAATACCATGGGAATATGGAACCGATTCTTGTAACTGGTGTAACCGATCCTAGTGACTGGTGTGACCGATCACAAGTATTTCCATAATAGGGTATAACTGATCCTAGTGATTGGTAGAACCGATTGAACCCATGTATGTGATTTGGTATTTGATCAATCACAATTTAATCTTGGAATAAAGGTCAACCAATTCTAAACTTGTTTGGAAGTGTTGTATAACCGATTCCAAGAATGTAAATCCATGTAAATATGAGATAAGGATTTACAGAGAAAAGATGTCAATATACTTTGAACACGTACAGTAACTCTTATCATTTATTGTTCAAAGATATTCCTTAGTACTCAAGGTGATCCTGTGCCGAAATAAATTGAGAATCTTTTAATTAAGGTTTTTGGTTTTATATGCTTTAATTACCAGCAATTAAATGCATATCTCTAGAGAATAAAAATTAGTAATGAGCATTTACTAATTGGATATTTTCTATTGAGAGATTTCGAAAATATTGGACAAGCATTTATTGAAATTAGGAAAACCGAATTTTGGCATTCATTGCATATCTTGAGAATATTTTCGATTTTGGAAATTACTTGATGTCCAAACATCCTTGGTCTATAAATACCTAAGTTTGCATTTTTAGCAAACTATCCTAAGAGCCAGGCAAACTTCATTTCTTGTTGTTTCTGGGGAGACGTCTAATCAGAGAGGAAAGTATCCTAATTTGGTGAAATATCTTACGACCGCTCGTTTAAAGACTTCTGTGGGATCAAGAAGCTCTACGAGTACCATTGGTGGGAAACTAGATAATTATAGTGTTATTAGTTTTCGATTGATTTGATTGACTAACGGTTGTTGAAACTTTGATTGCACCTAGTTTGTTTATTCTTGAGAATCTTCTCTTCTGAAATAAGATTCACTCAAACTAGATCGAAGTATTGACGGGATCTTCAGAACTGTTGTTAGATCTAAACGACATCTTGTGATAAACCATTGTTAACATACTCCGTTCTGTGTGTGATTGATCACAAGAGATTCAAGTGGTGTTGTGCAGGTTATTTTAAGATAAAGAATATTTAAAGACAAAGAAGATTTCTTATTGGTTTTCGTATATTATTGTGTGCACAAACCTTGATCGGCTGGGATCCAACTAGAATCAGATTTATTCGATTGATTAGTTACGTGAGATCGACATCGCTTTATAGTTTCTCTTTGACATCTATATTGATTGATTGCGATTCTAGACTTGACTATTTCGATAGTTACAGTTAGATTGATCTAAATAGGCAAAGGAGTTTATTAGATTAAACGGAAGAACCTTTGCGTATGACTTGAGATTATTTATCTTGAAAAGAATCAATAAAGTTGTTACCAAATAGATTTGTTGTTCCTTTACTGTTTGGAATACGATCCAAAGGCATTGTACCAGTGCGTAACTCTTGAAGTCGGAAGCGCAGGGATACTGAGGAAACTAAGTGAACTAGGGGTAGTTGCTTGGTCTCAACTATACAAAGTTGGTGTAGATTTTGTATAGCGACTTAATTATGAGAGTATTCAATTCTGGACTAGGTCCCGGGGTTTTTATGCATTTGCAGTTTCCTCGTTAACAAAATCTTGCTGTGCCATTTACTTTATCTTTCCGCATTATAATTGTTTTATTATAATTAAAGTAAATTGCACTTTACGTTAACTCCGATATACTTGATAGTGATCCTATAGAGTTTGGTTAAATCCGAACCTATTATCAAGTATCACACTTTGTTTGTAGTAATGTCTCGATCTCGTATCCATAGACAATCACACAAAGTGTGAATATCGAAGTTGTTGTATTGTCTCGACTTTGTCCATAGACGATCACACTTGGTAAGAGGACTTATAGGTTGAAACAAAAAGATTGTGGTGTATTTGGGTACTCTCGTCTTTTCATAAAGAAATTAAGAAAGAAATAAACTAGACTAGATAGTATCCCGCGCTCCGCACCGGGTATGAATTAATCTTGTTTGCTTGTGTGTTTTTAATATGGTACTCTTATTGATTTGTCAAAGCCAAGCTTTCAAACATGGGTTTCCTGGCCTACGTTTTGTGTTACCATCCCTTCGTGATCAAAATACCAATATTGAACACCATCATCATTAGATATGGTATTTATAGAATAACCACCATCAATCACATTCGCTTAAAAATTTACCAAACTCCAAACGGATTGTAATTACCCCAATTCAGTTGTCCAACATTATGCCCTAGAAACAAATCTAAACCTCTAAAAAAGATAATAACAAACTTCACTGATTATAATTTCAAAAATTTGATTGTCAAAGATATATAAGATTTTTTCATTTACAGGATACCAATAGTATCCAAAATTCAAAACTGCAACTTTATATGATTCATGTTTGAATATTGGAGTTGCAAAGAATACAATAAGCTTGCGATATATGCATCTTGATAATCTTTGTAACATGATGAAGTCCATCTTTTTTAATCCTTTACATGATTGATCCAAGGTAGTATTTATTGAAGGCTATCAAAAGCGAGAATTAGGACCCAAAAGAACATGGCAGAAAGCTGATTTATAAAATCAACACATGTGGAGAGCAAGAGAGGAAGATTACGGGATCAAAAATAGTTAATTAACAAACTCATATCATCTTGTAAAATCAATACCTCTGGAGTCTGGAGAGGAATATTATGGGATCAACTTGACTACTTGAGTCCACCCATCCAGTAGCTAATAACGATGAATGTTGTGGAAGAGGAGCCTCCATAGTTAGGCCCGTGTATTCCTGGCTAAGAAGTAAGATGAGAGTTGATACATGCCCAATAAAAATTCTTTTATAAGCATAGTTCATTCTTGAGAACAAACTAATAAATCCTACAATTCCTCTCACGAATACATGGAAAGAATGAACAAAAATGAACTGCAAAGGTGACACGATCATGTATAATACCATTATAAATAGAGTAATATGTTAGCTAGGTTGACAGTGACAGTAATGGAAATCCAAGTGACGAAAAACACCCAAGGAAGTAGATGCAGGTCCATGGTAGATAGCCATTATAACATATCATAGTAAGAATATGCAAGTTTTAAAATCATATTTCAGAAAGGAAAAAAAAAATGTTTTCATCACAATTACATTTACAGAGATTATATAAGAATATGCAGTACCTTAATACATTCCATTTTAGTGATCGAACCTCTACTTGAGAAGTAACCCAAAAGCGTACATGCTTTAGTGGATCCATTACAGAACCTCAGAAGCTCCCTCATAGTAATAGTGCAAAAATAATCTCCAGTGACTTTCAGATAGAAGTTTGAATACTTCAGCAACCTTTTCCTACACATTAAACAAACTCAACTAAATGTTAGAGCTCTCCTTGTTCATACACAATGAAGAATGGGAGTGACTAATCAAGATGTTTGCTAGTCTGCATTCAAGGCTTTTCTATGGCACAAACACACAGAAAAAACATAAATTTGAAAGATATTAGATACACTCTGAAAGGCAGAAGAAGACTCTTAGCGGAATATTTAAAATAAAAAACACTTCAATGAAGAAAAGTTTGACATTAGGTTTGATAAATGTACCAACACCCACTCATTGTAAATATAGCTTCAGCGACACAAACATGTCTAGTATCAGACCTGTTGACAAAGTTGTGGGTTGGTTTCCCTGTAATTCCTCTAACTTTAAATTATGGATCGTATTTGATTCCTGTAATAACAGTTGTTGCTCCTGCATGAGGTGGATACAAATTGCTAATTGGAGGAAAATGGGACAAATGCATCCCATGTGGCTGTCAAAAACAGAAACTGTTTTCTGAGATGCCGAAATACAACCCGGCATGACTCATGTTGCTACCTCACATGACGTAGAATGAACAATGAAGTTCCCACTATGAAATTTAAAATATTTATACATCAAAATCTTGAAAAATGAACATTGAACAAATGATTATTGTAGGAGCAGAAAGATGTAAATGAAAATAGAAAAGAAAACAGTAGGAAGAGAATTGACTTAATCAACAACATGAACTATAAAAACAATATCACGGGATAATATATACCTTTTCTCCTGAATATAATTGATTTTCTGTTTTCGATCCATTAAAACCTTCAAGGAAAAGAGAAAAACTTGATGATTACAACGAGAAAATAAAACAAAAAATAATATACGGAAAGAGATTAAGAAGAAGATTGAATGAAAAGAATTGGAACTTTTAGATGAAATTTGGGGTTCTTTTGATTAGCGTTTTGATCGAGATAAGAGAAACGAAGGGAGTGGTAAGCCGTAAGTTGAACATTTGGGTTGATTGTAGTGGTCGAAGAAGTGGGGTTAGTTTTGGATCAGTTTTGGTGAAAGGTGCAAAGTGGGGTAAGTTAATGGTAAAAATGTGACGTAAAAATATAATTATTGTTAACTGTGTGGGGCCAGAATCAATTAGAGAACTGTATTTTCTAATACTCTCACCAGAGTGGCCCACATCATATTTTTGTGGGGTCAGAATGAAGGAGAATTGAGATTTAAGATTCAGTTATCATCTAGTTAGATTTGGTTGGAATTCTCAATATTCACCATTTGATATGGAAATCAACCCTATCCAAACAAATTATCTACATATTCTTTACCACGACACTTACAATTCCTTCCATTTTAGAGGGATATGGTAGATTTTTGGAGTCATAGTGCTTGCTCTAATAGCATCTCCAGTAGCGAGTGGTAAAATCATAAATGGAGATCTTATTTAGACAAATATTTATGAAGGTTTACAGTACACATGTGAAAAAAATAAAACCTTATCTGTTAACTATCTCCAATAATGTAAGAGGTTTTAACCGCGGGATCTCCCATGTGGATATAATTAATTAACAAAAAATAGTTTTCTTTCGTTTTTATTTTTTTAAGTAATAACAAAATAAAAATTAAATTGATTACATGGAAAGTCTAACCGAAAGTCTAGATATATTTTTTATTTTAAAAAAAAATCCATGTCATTACTACTATTTTGTATGATTGATCCATTAAGGGAGAAAATTTTATATTTAGCGGTCTAAAATCTCAAGTGGCATAAGAAAACAAGAATTTTCAGAACTTTCAGAGATGCTCTAAAAGTATATGTAGTATATAAAGTTTCGACTTTTTAAAACTGTAGAAGATGCTCTCACCATACGCATGGAAAGTATTGGAAAATACCGTTAAATAAAAAACTTAAGTGGGAGGGATTTATGATCAAGCTCTAATGATGTATGCTTTCCAGGACATATATTGTAGAACATTGCTCAATTAAACTCAGAAGCTTTGGTATGTCAAGCTTGTTGCCAATTTTAGTTGATCCAAACTACGTATTGATCTATAGTCTACTAAATTCAATCTCGAACTAGGATTAAAGCATGGTGGTTGAGTATAAGAAATCATCAACCGACCTTGAAGATTAAAGACTGAAGAAGGCGTCATGGGAAACCTCATCAACAAAGGTATGCGATGACTAACTATCCTATTTACTCACATTATCGATCATTTTATCTACTGAGACATGTCGTATGACTTTAGTATAATGATGAACTTCTCAAAGAAGATTGGAAGCTATAAGGAGTAGTCAAGTTAGTTCTTAAAGTTCACGAACTTGAACTTATAAATATAAATACTTAATTTTTAGTATGTCAATTAACTTCGTACACGAATTAAATTGGTCAGCTCGCGAACTAGTCGATTTTAAGATAGTATTGGATACTATTTCATAGTTCACTAACTGATTTGGTCTTGTGACAAATTTAAGCTTGTCGATTTCAGAACTATTTAACCATATCTCTCTGGCAAACCATATGGTGAACTTTGGTTGCATACATTTTCTTTGTGATTCAAAGCAAACTTCTCACATACTTTCATGCACAATCTATATAGAGAAGTTTCTCTTACTTGGAAACTTTGAATTTGGCAGTGATTCTTTCAAGTAGGTCTTCATCAACGTAGTATCTTCTGGAGTTATAGAAGTTTTAGTTGGTCGAGAATCTATTATCTTCGTACTTCGCACATATTCGGTTATTATATTAGTATTGATCCCCGCTCAATAGTGTGTTGAAATAAATTGGGAAAATTGGGGATATGCCCCAAAATCGACTGTCATCTTGGGGATATGCCCCAGGATTCCAGTTTTCGGGAATATGCCCCAACCGTCCAAAATTCCATCCAAAACCGTTAAGTAGTCAATATCCGCACACACTTAGGATTACATATGCGAATTAAAAAAGAAATATATTATATACTAACACCTTTACAAGGTGCAGGAACATATTCAGACAGAAAAAACCTCGAAGAAATTAGAGAGAAAGTTCAGACACATTTACGATAAATTGACTATTTAACGGTTCCTTGGCGGAAACCGTTACTTTGGGGCATATTCCTAGAAACTGGTATCCTGGGCATATCCCCAAGATGACAGTCAATTTTGGGGCATATTCCCAATTTTCCCAAATAAATTTGCACTTGTTTTGATCTTTTGATCTTTACCAAAAAAATAATGTTTGTGTTTGTGGCTTGGAAAAGCTACACATTTACAAATTTTCTGTTAAGAAGACCGGTTCGATTTCCAGCGCCTTCAATTCTTTATCATAAAGGGCTCTTAGGAGGGTCAGGGATCTTTCGGGTTAACATTGTTTCTTTGAAGTTTGTTAATTTGCATACAGAACTAGTCATAAAAGCCCAAGGTGACCAAACTTGTGGTACAAAAGCCCCATTCAAATGTTGGGATCCATTAAAACTCCATCTTAAACAAAATTGATACAAAAACCCCAAATTTCAAAATTGGTTTCATCAAATTTTATGATGAAACCAAAATTGGTTTCATCAAATTCTTTGGGGGTTTTGTGTTACTTTTGTTTTGATGGGTTTTTTGTGATACTTTTGTTTTGATGAGTTTTTTGTGATACTTTTGTTTTGATGGGTTTTTTGTGGATGGATAGTGGCACCTTTGGGGTTATAACTCGCGGACCGATTTGCATATCTTGATAATATTATCACATGGGGTAGCACATTTGGTGGTTGTGGTTTCGACAGGTGTTGAAGGGCCTTTATTACTGTGATTCCAGCTGATGATATTGGATTTCTTCACTCTTATTACTACGTATTATATTTCCATTTGTTCTCATTTAAGATCCTAGTTATTTATAATATTTCCTTTGTAATGTTGTGGAGTTTGAAACCACTTATTGGAGGGGATTCAGACTAATCGAGTTATGATCACTAGTACTAGTTAACTCTCTCCTCTCTCTCACTCCTTTTTCTTCTCCAACAAAACCATCAAAAATAACCCTTCTCTGTTCAGATCTAGTCCAATTTTTGGACTAGATCTGAGCAGATTTCTTCATTTTTCCTTGCTTTCTAGGTTAGTTAGTAGATTAGTTTGGTTTTTATTATGTTTTCTACTTATCTACACCATTTTGGTGGTTTTATCTACTCTTTTGAGGTTTATCTTCGCTTTAATGGCAATTCTTGGTTATTGGGTTGGGTTTTAAGATCAATAGTGATGCTCTCCATGCTCTCCAACGACAAAATCTTCATCTTGGTTGTCTCCGGCGACGGAATCTTCATCATCAACTTATCCGGCGACGGAATCTCCATAGGTAGTCTTTTTGACGACGGAAGCTTCATCACTAGCTATAAGAGATTTGAGCAAATCACTCCTACTTTGGGAGCATTTCTTTCTAAAGAAGAAAAACAAAATAAATGGTTGGAATTTAATTCCGAAAAAAACCATCCTTCTTCCGATTTAATCGGATCTTATTCATACTTGTATTTGTCTTACTCTGGTAATCCTTCTAAAAAAACCCACTTATTGGATGGATTTTTTTTTTTGGAAGACTGTCTAGCTTAAAAATTGGGAAATTCTAATTATTACAAATTTGCCAAAAAAAAAAAACCAAGGAAAACAATAAAAATATTTTTGCGTTAGTAGGAGAATCTAGTATAATTCCATCAATATTTAAAAGCATACATGGTTATTTAGCTGCCGAGCACACATCAAGTTTAACTTTAAGAGCTGAATTTTCATGACAATAATCTATATGTTCACATCAGGAATACGCCTTCCTTATATGATACCAATCCAAAGGGATTGGACATGCAAATGTTTATGTCGATTAATAGAAAAACTTAGAGAGGACGGATGATTTAGGAGGTCGCCGATCATCATGACCTAACCAATGCTGCATATGTATTCCAATTGCATCCAAATACAAACTACTTCTTCCATGGAGTCCAACAACTTTCCCTTCAGTTACAGTTGAAGTGAAAAATGTTCCAATTTCTTCACCATAAGGTCCATATTTACCTCTGCTGGTAAAAAATGTAAGTGATCTTATAACTTTAGGTCTTTCATCTTTGCCAATGGAACCATAATATCCACTTATACAAGTAATCACTTCATGTGGGTAATCAAACTTTATCTGCCAGAAAAGTAAACCCTTCATTAAAAACCACTAAATTTGCATATTACAGAGTTTTGTGTAAAGTTTGTGTACTTACCCTGTTGGTGGTGTCTCCACCGCTGCCTCCATGCCGTGTAGACCAGACAGACTGTCCATTTCGATCGTACACGATCTGTATTGAACAAATGGCTTCTCCTTTTGTCAGAAATATCTGCTTAATTCCTGTGAAAACTCCATCATCCCATGGTCGGCCTCCATCTCCACCCCATGGCCCCGGTCCGCATGGAGCTGGTTCTTTTACAACTCCATATGTTGCCTAGAGAAAAAATGCAAAATCAAGGTTGAAGAATGACAAACTGAACTTTAGTAGCTTGCTTCAAGTATGCGATAGCATGGATTAACTTGTGTTTAATCTGTACCTCTTCTTTCTGTCCTCGCTTTGCGAGAACTAGTTTATTAGACCACTGTGGATTATCCATCTCGGCTACTGTCAATTCAGGTGGACTACAAGCACCGGCACGTTTTGGGATCCAAAAGTTCCCTTCGTTAACATGAACCCCAATACTATCTACAAAGTATCCTTTCCTTCCATGGAATCCTACTATTCTTCCTTGTTTCAAGTTGGATGAGAATGGTGTGCCTTGCTCATCACCGTATGGTCCATGAGTTCTTGTATTGGTATGAAATGTTATTGATTTTATCACTGCTGGTCCCATGTACATGAGTGTTCCATAGTAGCCCGATATGTGCGTCAAGATCTCGAACGGAAAGTCGAAAACAATCTGCAACAAAAAAAGATAAGAAAAAATTGAGAAGAGGCGCTAAGAAAATCATCGGTCGAATTCAGAACGTTATCTGTGGTTTACAAACCTTTTCTGATTTAAGTCCTCCAGCTCCACCATTTCTGCTTCCCCAAACTGCTAAACCATTCTTATCGTATAAAACTTTTATTGAAACAAGAACCGAACTACGTGTTAAGTTCACTTGTCGAACACCAGTATAAATTCGATCATCAAATATGGTACCACCGTTACCTCCCCAAGGTCCGTACGTCATGACACTTGAAACACTGGTATCAATATAAGTAGGAACAACCTGAAACATATACACATTATAAGTTACATACTCTTAACTAAAATGAACTGAACGTGAGCAAGGATGAGTTATCCATCACCTTGATATCATTTGGTTCTACTTCGCTCAAATTCCTTAATAAAACTTTGTTCGGTTTGGCGTTATTTTTGCTATCACTTTGTTGCAACGCGAGAACGTTATTGTTTTTGTTATCACTTTGTTGCAACGCGAGAACGTTGTTATTTTTGCTATCACTTTGTTGCAAAGCGCGAACATTATTGACATACCCATCCTCATCGTCAACCTTCCACTGGACTACTTTGAATCCTAAATTATTGGTCCCGGTCGACTCTCCCCCGGTTGCAACAAGATTGTGTGATGAAATTATAGATTTGCATGGAATTGGTTCTTGATATACAAAAAGTGGTCGCATGTGAACACCGATCGCATCCAGATACCAACCAAAATATCCATGAAATCCTACAATTCTGCTATTCGACATTGAAAATGAGAAATGAGTTCCTAGTTGGTTAGCACCAAATGGTCCATATGTTTTCATATTGCTTACAAACGTCAACGATCGGATAAACACCGGGCCGTATAAACTAGTGGCACTACCATAATACCCACTAATTGAAATTAGAAACTCGTCTGGATGCTTAAGTATGATCCTGTCTGATTTTTCGCCACCATTGCCACCGCGCTTTGGTGACCAAACTGAGTTTCCTTTGTCATCATACTCGATTTGGATGGAGTCAATTCCTGCTCCATGAGTGACTATCAACTGCTTGATGCCCGTGTGTACTCCATCATCCCATCTTCCTCCACCTTGACCTCCCCAAGGTCCTGCCGAGACTGGGATGGTGTCAAACCCATGATCATAATTCTGTTCCATACCGGTACGATCTTAGTCATAACCAAAAAGCATAGGCAAAATAAACTTATATACAAAATCGTATGCCTAAACGAACTAAATAAAATTGAAATTACCATTTTCAACAAGCAGAGAGTATGATGATCAAGCTCGTTACAAAGCTTATTAGTGTACCACCACACATTGATGAAGAAATAGTGAGACTGAAGTAAGGTTTTTATTAAGCAGGGTATGATTCGTATAAACTTTTGCGTTTGAATATGGTACGTTGAACCATAAAAGAATCTGTAATATGGATGGATTTATTCCGATTCTTTGTTCCACTATCAGTAGAATCTGATCCAAGATAACCCTGCAACAAACGCAAAGATAAGAAGATATTCAATCTCAAAATTTCGAATGACCACCACAAAAGAAAAAGAATCGCCAACTTTTACAATAAAAAAAAAAGAAAGATCCTGTTCCTGTCTTCCACATCACAAGACACAAGACGCAACCATCAACAACAACAACCAAATTAAGTTCCTTGTTGCCAAGCCCATCAAGCATTACTGAGCCTAAAGATTAATAAGAATTTGAACATTGACACCACAACTTACTGCAATTTTTTGGTGAATCGGATGGGTTCTCTGGTAAGTAAGTTTAGATCTCATTCAACAGTACAATAGTTGGTGTTAGCTATGACACGGGTAGGTAGCCAACTGAAATATGAAACAAGAAAAAAGGCCGAAGAGGAAGACTGATCTTTCAAAGGCAAAGCAACTTAAGAAAGTTGGGCCTCGCTACTTTAAGGTGTGTGAATTTGTTTTTAGAGCGTCGGATGGTGCTAGTAAGTTTTGATCTTAGAAATTAGTCGTACCTATTTGCTTCCCTTGGTGCACCGACTATAGAACCATAACCTGGATTCCCATTAAAAAAAAAAAAAAAAATCAAACCATGATTGATGCAATTAGAAAATTACATTGCAGTACTATTATGTGAGTCGTTTTTTGTTCTAAATACGCATTGGTTTGTTGTTCTTGTTTTTTTTTTTTTTTTTTTTTTTTTTTTTTTTTTTTTTTTTTGTCATCCTCGTACATTCATAACAGTATTAGACTATTAGTATCCTCTCAGCGGATCAGTCATAAACAACCAGCTATAGAATTCGGAAGGTGTGTTGCATTCTATTGCCACGAGGATTAACGCTGGATGGCCATAAAAACCACGGCCCATGAAATTTAGTCCACTCACCGAAAAACTCACATGCATAATCATGGCCTCTCTCTCTCTCTGTATCTTTCAATTTGTGGCTGTGCTGTTGTCCTTGCTGTAGTACCAAGCAATGTAGCTGCATGCATGGTTCAATCAATAATTTGTTTTGCCAGTATCTTTCAAATTCATGGGATAGATGATAAAAAATGATGAGCACCTGGCAATTATTAACAACAACAGTATATGTGCAAAACTAGATAATAAATAACTACCACCCTCATCACTAACCGAAGCATGGAGCGGTACTTTTGTTGGTTGGGATCGATCATCACTAGCACACATGATGTGCGGCGAGACCACAATTTGTTGTGACAAAATAATAACCGTGCACTTGGGTATTTCCAGAAAGAAAGAAAAACACTTATGAGTTTCCCTCCGCTTGCATAATGAGGTTGTGTTTTAGTTACGACATTATTTAGGGACAAATGTTGCAAAATTAGAGTGTCGGCTAAGCTACAGATTAGTACATTAAGATATAGAGAACTTTCTGATTTATGGATGATTCTATTCCGAGTCCTCGCATTATGAAGAATAAA
This sequence comes from Papaver atlanticum, assembly GCA_023531105.1. Classification (NCBI taxonomy): domain Eukaryota; kingdom Viridiplantae; phylum Streptophyta; class Magnoliopsida; order Ranunculales; family Papaveraceae; genus Papaver; species Papaver atlanticum. Next base: position 6,897,348 of record JAJJMB010014260.1, on the reverse strand, counting down.
TCATTTTCAACTAAATAAAATAATAATATGATTGTCTAATGTCAGTTCATCTTAAACTCCAATTATTCAAATTATTATAAAAATATTTTATTAATTAATTAATGAATCTGGTTTTGCTTAATATTGTAGCTCATATCGTTCATGTACTTAACGACGGGAACGGCAAAGTGGGATGGGCGTGAAAGCTACAAAAACTAGGAGGGACATTACAAAATAGGTGACATTTATTGGCAGAGGGGGAGATGCGTACAACTGGGACACATGAATCAAAACATACAATTAATTGGAGATAATCAGGAAGCTTCTCCATTATCATCGTCATTACCATCTACATAAATTGATGTAATGTCGATTCTAAATTTTAATCGAGCTTATCTAGAAACAATAAAGCCTAAACATTGACATTATGTGGGGCGATGTGTCACTCGAATTAGTTCGAGAAGGAAACCACATCTCTGTCGGTTTTTGTTTGTACGTTTGTTATTGTTAAAGCTACCAGAGACTTTAGAAGAAGAGAGGAAGCTACTTAGTAATCCCCCACCGACGTTAACGTGACGGGGATGGAGATGGAGATTCCGTAAGCCAATTAATTGATAGCGGTCACCAAACTTAACACCTAACAGCTTCTTAGCGAAAGCAAATGCTAACATTCTCTTTAGTTGTTAATTTTACGTATTGCTACGTATTAATTAATATTGGTTTATCATTATTATGTTGTTCTTATCTTTTGTTGTATTATAGATTCAAAGCAATTATCTACGCAATGGTGGAACCGTGTTTAGGCGCATGCAAATTTTTTGTCTCATCAGTGTGTTTTATTCTTTTGAACCATAAGGGTTGCAAGCTCTACCGAACATTCAACCTTAATTAACTTCCACTAATTACTCTTAACTTCCACTAAATAAACACTTATGGGAGCAAATGGCATGGGAGACAAACTAGTCCATGGGGGACAATTCTTCCCCCTGTAACCTCAACGGGCTCTGCCTTTTTGGTCGTAACAACCATTCGGTTCGGCTTTGTAGTAAAAGCAGAGGTTTGTTCGCTGTTAGTTGACACTGGTGGCTGCAAGAAAGCGCAATTATTTTGTTCACATTGGTAGCAGCAACGCGGTTTTATTGCTGACCGCTGGCTCATTTGAAGCTCTTGGATTTCACTTTCACTTTTTAACATCAGGATTCTTCTCCACTTGAGGAGAATTTATGATCCACCACCACCACCCATTTCTTTCTACAAAGATGAGAAAACTTTTATAAAGATCAATCTAAATTTGACCAGTGCGATCTCTAATTCCACTTCTTTAAAATGCACCGAGAAAACTAGATTAGGGCTAAAACGTGTTAAATGCTATTCTCCTTTATTGCGATGTGAACTGGGGTTTAACCAAATGTTACACATGGATAGCATGATGACATGGCAGTGTTTTTTATGACGTTTTGATAGACGCGTCAGCTGGTCAAAAGATTGATGTGGTGGATGACTAAAATCCTTTATAGAGCCGTTGTATGATCCTTGACACTCTCAGTGTCAACTCAAGTCTTCGTCAACTACAGAGCCGTGGGTAAGCGAGTAACTGAGGTTATTATTTTGTGGACCTTGTGTTTTAGGGCCACTTTTCTACTTTTGACGTTACCCGGATTAAAAAGGCTTCGCGCCGAATGTCGCAAATGTTTTCCCTAAATTGAGATTTGGTCGTGGCATATCCCCAACATGGAGTAACTTAAAATCACTTCTTGTGCTACTAAATATAAGAAAATAGTACATGGTTTAGAGATTAGATATTGAAGTTATGTTTTGGATTAGACCGGAGGCCGTTCCTGGAAAAAAATTGCCCTCAAGCGAACGAAATTTTTTTTACCCCTATTTTGGGACACCAGTATATTTATCTTGGATAGGGTTAGAATGCCACTAATATATGAAGCGGATAGGGTTAGAATGCCACTAATATATGAAGCGGCCGATGGCCGCGGCGAAAATTTTGTTAAACGAATCACGTAGTTAGTGAGTAATTTTGATTTACAAACAGAATACCGTTAGGTAACTAGAAAATTTAAAGTTAAAATGAAAAAGTTCAGTAATAAGAAATAATCATGGAAAAAATTTATAGAAAAATGGAAGATGATTAAAGTGGTAAGAAAATATTATTTTGCTTTTAATAAAAATAAAAATCTACTTTAATTATCCTACTGGAGACTAGACTGGAGAAGACAAGAGAAAGAGAACGAAACCAGAAACGAAAAACGTTTCTATCAAAGTTAAACTAGCAGCTATTTATATAAGTCATTTCCAGCCCTTCAACCTTATATAAGTAATAAGTTAGTCCAACTTTTTATTTATTTTTAATGAAAGCACCTATCAGAACCGGGGTTTTGTTGCCTGCAAATGGGGTTACCCTGCTTGCCTATCAGGTCCGGCCGTGCCGGAATTCGACTAAGATTACAAATCAGATAAATTTATGTTTCGTTTGACCGTATGATGATCATTTAGTATGTATTAACTTTGAAAGAATTATGTAAATATATTACGAAAAGTAAAAGACATTCCTTGGAATACCCTCAGAAAATCCCTTCTTCTTCTCCAATAAAAACACCTCTAACAACTCCTCTGCTCAGATCTAGGCCGTTTTGGGCTAGATCTGAGCAAGTTTTTTCATCTTTTCTTGCTTTCTAGGTTAGTTAGTAAGTTTAGTTGTTATCATGTTTTGGGGTAATTTGCGTTACCTCCCCTGGCGAAGATCATAATTAGCGTTACCTCCCTTACAGAGATAAACTTAGTGAAACCTCCCCTTGTTACATTTTCCATCCAAAGTTCAGTTAGGTGAGTCAGCGGTCATGTATACGTGGCGAAAATAAACAGGTGCCAGTCGAAATACCGAAAATATCCTCCTAGTTTCTATTTTATCACGATCAAAATCAGTAGCATCAACCTTTTTGGACGGTCACTGAAATCTCTTTACTAGCAGTAAAATTGCATCATAATCCTAATCTACTAAACCTTCAAAATTCTCCCTTCCCAATTCAGTACTTTAATTGAGACATTGAGTCGGCTTCATGGCCACTTAATCACCGGTACACCCGAAATGCCAATTATTGAATGGATCAGAAATTCATTACGGTGATCCAAATTTACTTCAATCACCGTCGCCATATATACATAATTAACATAAAAAATCCACCTTTTTAAGACAACATAAGGATCAACAGGATTGATTAAAAATCAAGCAAATATGTCAAACGCAATTAGTTAAAATTGGAGAGTTTGAACACAACCCATGTTTTAGAAGTGTGAATTTGTTTTTTATTTTCAAAGAAATTTTTGGTCCCAAATTTTATCAAATGAAAACTACACACTAAATAAAAATCAGTAATCCACTAGCACTCCCCCGTCAATCATAATTACGAAAATTATACAAATAAAGTGATTACCCTATTGAGCCATTTACTTTCTTTGCTACTGATGCTGCACGAGCGACTATGAATACGCCACCGTGGATGTTCGATTTGGGTCCATTGAAGAGGATGTATTAGGAAATAGGATCATGATTTATCGGTGATTCGTGCTTCGTTTGATTCTTCGCCATAATCGAAATCCCGTTGCAAATCGTTTATGATCTTCATCAATAAACGAAACCCTAACTTATGTAACTCAATTAATTGATTTCATTTCCAGATCCAAACAGCCCTTTCATAAGAAATCTCCAACAATGATAATTAATTGAAGAAACTTCGACTTGATTTGATTTTTTCTGAGTTGGGATCTTGAAGGAACACAAGAACTGGGATGGGGCACTTTCTTTTTTTGGTTTAGTAAATCGGCAAAGGTGGGGATATTTTGGGTAGTTCACCAATAAAATTTTTATCTCTGCCACCTGTACAAAGCAGGTGACTCACCTAACTGGCTTTGGACGGAAAATGTAATGAGGGGAGGTTTCACTAATTTTATCTCTGTAGGGGAGGTAACGCTAATTATGATCTTCGCCAGGGGAGGTAACGCAAATTACCCCTCATGTTTTTTAGTTATCTACATCATTATGGTGGCTTTATCTCCATTTTGAAGGTTTATCTACGCTTTAATGCGGTTCTAGGTTACTAAGTTTGGGTTTTAAGATCAATAGGGATGTTCTCCAATGACGAAACCTTCATCCTTGTTGTCTCCGGCGACGAAATCTTCATCGTAAATTTATCCAGCGACGGAAACTACAACGGTGATTTTTCTGAAGACGGAATCTCCATCCCTAGTTACAAGAGATTTGAGCAAATCACTCCTATTTTGGGAGCACATCTTTCTATAAAAGAAAATCAAATAAAATTGTTGGATTTTAATTCCGAAAAGAACTATTCTTCCTCCGATTTAATCGGATCTTATTCATACTTGTATTTGTCTTATTCCGGTAGTCCTTCTCTTTGTCTTGTCGGATTTCTCGGTATTGTACCCTTACGGTATGATCTAATTTATTTGTATTCTCTTATTTTCGATCTTAAACTCATTGTAACCTCGAATTACCATTAATGAAAGGGTTCCTTGTTTATCAGGGGGGAAAACCCCCTCAGAAATAATAACGATAGCTCTTGTTGGCAGGAAAGGTAGATAAATTCGGTTAATCTTACTAATATAAAGAAAATACCCCTTTTTCAACCGTGGACACCCTTAGTTACTAAAATACCCTCGCACATCCATTTCCTTTACTAAACTATCTATCTTCATCTTCATTTTCTATGTTGTGATCTTACTCTTCGAACACACCTAAACTGTGGACTGAGCTACCGGCTACGGCACAGCAACGGGTACGAGAGAGATTACAATCACACTTTTTATATATCGAATTTGTGTCTTCGGCTATTAAGGTTCGTAAGTCCAAATCTAATTCGTTCAAATTAATGAATTTATTTTCACCAATTTTCTACTCTTATTTGACCTAAAATTTGAATTTTGTTTCCAGATTTCAGTAGCCATTTTTTTCGATTCTTTATAATTTTGGCAAATGTATGTTTTATATCCGTGTTCACTTTCAAAGAGCCCATTAAATTTGTGAATTTTGATTTTAAAATTTGTGAAGTTCAGTTGTTTGTTGATTTTCCTGACAGAAAAAACATGTTTAAATTTGAGTTTAAACTTAATTCTCATACATTTGGTGACTGAGGATTGACGCTTCTGTATATGTTTATCGTAAGATTCGTAGAGAAAAGTCGGCAATTCTATGTATGTTTATTGTAAGAGCGTGATAGAAAAACCTGAAGATTGTGCTTCTATTCAACATGTTGTATTTCTTAGACCTCTGCATCATACTTTAAAAATTATTTGGTAACTTTTTGTTTGTTTAGCTACCATTTAGACGAGTATGGTTTAGTCATAGTGGGGATTGTTTGAGACACGGTATCTTCCGAGCCCAAAACTCTTTAGCTACTGATGATTTTTATTAAGAGAGGTAAAGTTGAGAAATCAAATGAATACTTATTAGAGTTTGGTATGTCTCTCTATACTTCAATTATTGATTGTGCGACATTAAAGTCGAGATGTGCAGTAGACGTCAGGCAGTTATCAGTCATAACAAAGGTGTTCAAAACCACATTTCATTCTTGCTTTCTGGCCATGTGTAATTAAAAACACCATGGTTCTACAAAATGCTCCTAAATCACCTAATAAAATAATCGTGTGTTTCAATTTGACCGCATATTATGTGTAAACCAAGTAGTTGCTCTTTTTCATGCAGGTGCGTTAGAGATGTACAAAAATTAGATAGTGGCAGTGATCTCCATTAAGATATGATTACAAAACAGGGTCTAATGCTTTAGCAGCTGTCGTGGAAAGATATTATTAAGGTGATTTGCGAAGTTTGCATGTCAACAATTTCTTCCCTTATCATTTTTGAATCATATGCATTAGCATGCAAAGTACCGGTTATAGAAGTTCTCTTTTATGTTTCTTGATCAAGGATATACCTCTTTGTAGCAATGGCAGGCAAGGAAGTCTTTGTTCACCCGTCACAGACCTAGAATCATAGAACAAGAATCGGCCGCGAGTTGTTGTAAGGCAGAATTATGTTCGTTGCTGATATTGTTTTACTTAGCCCTATAATCAGCGAGCAAGAAGCGGCCATGAGTTATGGTATGGCAGAATTGGATTCGTTTTTCTTTTTCTTTTTTTTTCTTTTTGTGTGTATAAAATGAGTATTTGTAAGAGACTTGGTGGTGTGTTATGAAGATGAGATGTTGTTGTTGATGTAGACTGCAAGGTGAAAGTTTGTTATAGTGAGATGGGAATGCTGGGAGATGGTCTGAAGAGGAGCAAAGCTTCTCTCTGCTTCTGAGTAGCTCAAAGTGTCTGTTGCAGCAGCATCTAGAAAAGCAAAAACCTTAGTTCTGTAATTCTGTTCAAAAGAGTTAGGAATGGAATGTGCTCTTGGTGATAGCATCCTTGGAAGGAAGGAATTTGATGCAAGACCTGTTCCCTAGGTGTCACAACTGAATGCAAAATGGAGACAACTATGCGGGATGATGGTCAAGTTGTTAATGTGATTGACACACCAGGTATACATTTCACTTGCATAATTTTGCATTTGAATTATCTTTTCTTTTTCTATGTTTCCATAGCAAATATAAAATCTCAGGTGAGGTACCTACCCAAATTCTCGAGGTGGTGAGTCATTTTTTCAGGTTTTTAGTGAAGGATGTCATGAAAAGAATGGGTCCTGATGCTGAGATGAATGCCCAGACTTCTTAAAGTTAAATGATGTGGACTGTTAAATGATTGTCGAATATAAATATCTTCTCTAACTTCTTTTGTATATGTTAGTAATTGATTTAGTACTAACCAAAGACCAACTTGAAATGTATATGGTAGTCTTTATGTAGGCTTTTTTTGTTTTTGTTTTTGATCAGAGTCTTTATGTAGTTTTATGTACCATTTCTACGTTTTTTAGCCCCGTTAGTCCTGATTTAGGATCCGAATAATCTGTCAACTCTTTCTTTTTCAGCAGTTTGATTGGTAAAGCATTAGGTTCACTCTGCAAGCGCATCACGTGTGCGTCCTGACTAGAAAACTTTCATTTTTGCTATATATCAATTTCGGCAGGCGCATCGCGCGTGCGTGTTATACTAGTAAATATATTGAAAAAAGACTAAATTCTTTTTATCCATGTAGCCCTATCCTAAATAAAGGTGAGAATATTTATACGGCATAAAAAAGAAGAGAGAAAAATCCACAAATATTGTGAGTGAGAATTTAATTAGGCTACATTTGATAACAGGGAAGAAATAATTCCATGGAAAGCGTATTTGATGGAACCAGTATTCCATGGAATTAAGTTTAAAAATATACTTTAAACCATGTTTCTCTGTATATAGGCCCACAATTTCATGGAAATAAATATATAATCAAAAGACAGAAAACACTTTATTTCCATGAAAAAGGGTTAATTCCATTGAATTAAATCCTACCAAACACAACCTTAGAAAAGACAGTGAGATTTTTTTTTTCTTCCTTAATCCATCGAGTTTTGCATAACATATTTCAATATTCTTAACGCTTTATTAGTTCAAATGGAATTACAGGACTTTAGGAAACACCACAGTGAATTTTGTAATTTAGTGAGTAGTCACGGAATTGGAGGATGGCTGAGGGGTGCTCCATCCACCCCTAAATCTCTAAATATCAACCAAAAATCCGTTTTTATGTGTAATTTCTGGAGAGAAAAAAATTAATAGCCCTTAAAAATTTAAAGTACCCCACCTAGACTCCCAATCCTGCTTATGTTGTTGGGGACATCAGAATCCAAATAATCAAAACAACATATAAAAGACAGTCATACCGACTATGGGGTTAGAATTCGGACAATCATTATTTCAAAAGATATTTTCTATACTTCATGTTTCAAGTTCTTGCGTTGACAATGTTGTTAGACTCAACATAATATATGGATGCGTTGATATAAACATATAACTAGGCTATGCCGTTAATATAATTCTAACACTTAATTAAACCATAATTGAAAGAAAAAAATTGAAGTTATGCGGCCATGAATCTATCCCTTAAAACTAGAAAAGAAACCTAATTTTCTGCGATATCACAAAGTTCAACATTTACTTAGCCCCTGAATGCAAAGATCTATAGTCATATGATCAAGAAAGGATATTTAGATCTCAAAATAGTAAAGATATCACATTATCTTCAATGATTTACACGACTGTGTTTCAGTGATATCATAAGAAGGAGAAGATAAATATTCGACCATGAGAAGGATAAAATAAATATTCAATCAAAGATTTTTCACCTTTTATTTTTGTTGCCATGTAATGATACATCTAGGGTATATAAATTTAGAAAACATAATGGGAAGGAAAATTAGTTTTGAGTGTACAAATATAAAAGGGTGCCATTAGTATTTTTAGGGGTGTATAGAAGAACGGCCAATATAAAATAAACACTCTTGCCTTTAGGCACTAGCACGGACGAAATTATTATGATTCCAAACTTAAGTGCGCCAAAAATAATATTCGGTCACATACTAATTTTCTAAGGGGCTATTAATTATTTTTCCGAAAATAATCTCTAAATATTGCTTTTAAGATAAGCTTTTAAATTTTGAGTGTAGTTGGAGCATTCTTCGCCCAAAACTTAGTTCCGTGACTTTTGGTCATAAAATTACCAAATTGGTTTAAACTGAATTCTTGAAATTATCATGTAATATAACTGCCACGAATTTTATAAGACGGGACGGTAATTATAATTTGTCGATCAAATAAAATGATGTCTCAAATATCATATATGTTATCATAATTTAAAAGTATATTTTATTTTGTTAAGCAAATGTTTACATCATAACCCAAAACCTACCATTATAATTTAATTAGCCTTACAACCACATTATCCTTTTCAACCCATGAGTGATGAGTTACTTAGTGAAGATGGTAAAATTTTGTCGAATGGCAGAAATTTTGGACCAAGAGAAAAATGATAATTTTACAAGTAGTGGATTGGTATTTTCGCTATATCTCGGACCAGGGGACAAATAATCCTCTTTGAAGTTCGACAAAGTCGAAATCAAAGACGTTCAAGGCCAAATGCATTAAAGGATATGCAAGATAAGCTCAGCCCCCGTTGTTGAAAGACAAGCTCAGTCTTAACCTCAACCCTCAATACCAAAATACAATCTTAGCCTTAGTTTCATCCCTTTTCGCCCAAAAAACAAGCTCAGTCTTAGCTTCATCCCTCGACTCAAAAAGACGAATTTAGTCCTCATGATCCCAAAAAAACTCTCCCGAGAGAGACTCATCCCTTGGTATACAAGGCACCTGTAGCCGAGCTTGCACATGTCCCCTTAAGACACTTTGGTCTTGGCCGTTTTAAAGTGTCATGAAACATCCACGGCTGACTTATGAGCATGAGCAAGACATCCCGTCTATTCTTGGCCCCGGCTTACTGGAGCCTTCTGAATGATTTCTAGAACATTCCCGCGAGATACACTGGTTATTCTGTCTTGGACCCGTAACAGACTGGTACGTTATTTGATATCGTCTAGTAACCCAATATCTAACCTAGATTTAAACTTCGTAATCAGAAACCGACAATCAACACTATGACCGTTACGTGTCAAAACTCATTTTTGTACCAACAATATGTTTATAACAATCAGAATATTGCCATGCAACCAAAAAAATTCTCATGGACAACAAATCACCCCCTCTGACATTATCCTCTCAAAATATATCTTGTTGGTTAAGATCTATGTCCCAAAGTTTTCATCGTGTAATTATTTTTATGCAGAATATTTCACTACGATTTATTTAGGGATTTTGTTTGTACAAATTTGGGGAAAAAAAAGTCATGAATATTAATACCTCGTGATGACTAAGGCATAATGGCATAGTTGAAAAAGTTTTAGATAAAATGTATTGTGTGGATTCCTAGTCTTATACTATTATGGTGACAAATTTTTGTATCCAAAGTTACAAAGTTCTCAGAACTTTCCTTTTTGTGAAATTCGCTTCAATTCGAATTGGTGTATTGGATTAGGATTTACATGGATATTTAACAATCCTACAAACTTCTAGGTATTCAATTGGGATATTCAAGGAATCTTTAAATATCCATGATATTCAAGTAGGATTTATTTAGATTTCACAAATATCCTAAGTATTCAATTTATTCAGAATTTTTTGAAGATAATCAATGTGCAAGATAAATAAGAGTTTCATGGATATTTATAGTGCACATATATGTGTTATTATCTCATATTAATCTCAACTCTTGTGAGTTTCATGAATTATGTACAATTTTTATTCTTTTTGGTTTTATTTTTTTTAACATAGCATGCTATGTTTTTCCACCACCACAAACCAGTAACCAGCCCCACCACCACCAACAACAACAACAACCATTGACCACCACCACCATCCAGCACCACCATTGACTGCAAGCACCCACTATAAAAAACAACCACCGCCACCACATACACCACCCACCACCACCACCTCAACTTATGGATGGTGTTTTTTTTTTGATAGGGAAGCAGGATGATAATCCATGATCCCATGTTTTTTTCCACTATATTATGATTTGGTAATCCACTTTAATTTTTATTAATCTTAATTAAAATCCATTATAATCTAAAATTATATATCTATAAGAATCTATAAGATTCTTCTGAGAAACATTATAAATCCACTAAATTTAGGTAAGCTACTATCTACTTTTATCTATATAAATCATGATCCAATAGAAAAAAAAAGAAAAATCATGCAAAAAATCTACAAAACATACAACTGGGACACATGAATCAAAACATACAATTAATTGGAGATAATGAGAAAGCTTCTTAATTATCATCGTCACTAGACTCACCACCATCCCTACATAAATTGGTACAATGTCCATTCTCAATTTTAATTTAGCTTATCTCAAACCGATAAAGCCTAAACATTGACATAATCATAATATTTGGCGATGTGTTATTCTAATTTTATAATATTTTCGAGAATGAAACCAAATATGTTTTTCTTTTTCTTTTTTGAAGCATGCAATTTATTAAAAGGGAATTAGTTTACAATTTGTGTTTGTATACATTTGTACGTTTGTTTTTGTTAAAGCAATCAGAGTTTAGAAGAAAGGCGAATTGTAAATTTGGAAGCTACTTAGTAAACGCCCACCGACGTTAACAGGATTGACATTTCGTGAAACCAACTAACTCACAGTGGTTGCCAAACAGCAGCCGGAAACAAATGCTAACCTTCTCTATTATTGTATTGAATGTTAGAATAATTGATATTGATTATTATGATTTACGATGATGTTCTTTGATTCTCCTTCTTTCTTTCTTTTTTTTATAAATTGGAATAAATATGTAAGCATGGTGGAACCGGCAACCGGGTTTAGGCACTCACAAATCCTTTGTTCATCAGTGGGTTTTATTCTTTTGAAGTTTTGAACCATAAGGGTTGGTTGCAAGTTATTGGACGTTAAACCTTAATTAAGTGAGCTATTTATAACTATTAGCTTTCACTATGTGACATAACAGCAGTTTTCAGTAATCTATGGAAGTAAAAGGTACGGGGAGACAAACTCCATGGGGGACAATTATTCACTCATAACCTCAACTTATTCTACTTTCGGTTGTAACGATGAAAGCAAATATGTTTACAAATGGATTCTGAACTATAGCCCAAAAAAAAAAAAAAAAAAAAAAAAAAAAACTTTTATTCATTACATACATATTTTTTATCAAGAAGATGACGATGGAATTTCTTATTCCTACCTCTACAGAGGATGAATCTCCTCACACTTTTATTCTTACATTATCTCACACGTTTGACGTTATTTTTGTAATAAAAACCAAACGATGATGGATTTAAAGTTAATATGTTGGGGATATGTTCCTTACAAAGCTTTATGTTCCTACTGAAAAAGAGTGTATTCCGAGACGTATAACACCACCATCAACTACTTTGAAAATGAGCCGTCGAAAATTAAAGAATTTTTAACCATTGAAATTAAAATCGGTATATTGTAAAGTTTAATATTTCGGAATGCATTCATTTTTAGTAAGCATGTAGAGCTTCGTAAGAGGAACATCATCTTCAAATCCGTCACTGTTTGGTTTTTATTCACAGAAATGACGTCCAACGTGAAAAATAATCTAACTCTTATGGAGGATGAAACCTATCACTTGAACAGTTCCGATACAACAGTTAAGGAAAAAGTTTAAGTGTTACGGTGGAAGAGGAAAAATTTGGATAACCGAGATTTCATTTCTCGTTTATGAAAACAAAAAAACGTGATATCATTCTTCGTTTTTTAGTATTTAACTTTTCTAAATATATAAAGCGGATCCAACTATCACCTAGGTTTACATTATCAAATTGGAGAAAGTACGGAATCCAAACATAATATCTTGTTTAAGTGATTTTTTATGCCTATACAGAATTTCAATTTCTTATGAACTTCCCTGATGGGAAGAAAGAGAGGGAGAAAATGACTATGGTTTCTAGTCATGTCGTTCTTTTCATTTTTTTCAATAAGATTTACATCATGTTTGTTGTTTTATGGGATTTGTCTAAAATCATCTGAATCATTTGGATCTGACTCAATATATTTATTTTTCGAATCAGATCTTACTCAACCGACTGAAAAATATGAGTCAGCGACTTGATCCCCCAGCCATCAGGGGTTAGCCCAATTGGCCAGGAGCCTGAATCTCAAATAAGAGGTTAGCGGATCGAGTCTCCGCTCACGAGTTCGGAGATCTCATGAAATACTCCTCTTATGTAAATCTAGTTTAAGTTCTTAATGTATGTATCTTCTTTCCTATTAAAAAAAACGACTTGATCCCATGAATCAAAAGCATTTTATTCTCTTTCTTAAAAATGGCCTGACTCTGGTCGCGAGTTAGATCTGACACAAACTAAAAAACAAACGGTCTGACATCTGACTCGTGTCGAATCAGAGACCGAGTCAAATTCAGACGTTTAGTCAGCAAAAAAAAAAACACCCTATTAACCTGAGGAAGAGGGTGACAATTCGATTAATATACTAACAGGTAGCATAAGATTATCAAAACTCTCTCTCCTTTGTGCGTAGAGTAGAAACTGAAAACTTATTAAGGCTAAGTCCTATGGTGTTCTAATCTAGTATCTAGATTGGCAGCTGGAATACCCATCTAAGTCTTATGGTCATTCCAATCTAGCATCTAGATGCGCTGAATGGAACAGCGAAAAGTGGATGCGCTGGACGGAACAACGAAAAGTAGAATTAGGTTGCGCTGTTCAGCGCAACCATCTCAGCCGTCGGATCAAAAAATAAATCAATCTGCGCTGAACCAAACAACGAAAAGTTGATTTTTTCTGCGTTGAACCATTCAACGAAACTATCTCGCTACTAGTTGGAATACGAGATATATCTGGAAAGAGAAGTAGTGTTAAAGAATATGCGAAGATTTTTATGTAATCTGCAACGCTTTTTGGCTAATCTATCAACCAAATCTAACACATAGGACTTAGCCTAAAGCATATTAGGAAAAATAAATTTTGGTTTTTAAATGAACTTATAAAGAATATTTCCAGCACCAGGTGTTAAAAATAATACGTACAGCTTGAATTCACCATTACCTTTATATTTTTCTGATTCAAAAATGTCATCTATTTATAGGTTGTTTTAAACCCGAATTTTCTTAACTGCAAGATCATTTCGACATTTAAAGTCAACTTATTATATTTCACCTTAAGCACTTTTTTTTTTAATTATTATTGGCTCAATTTAAATTTTTGAGTTCACCTTTTAGTTTCTAAATTCTCGGATCATTTGCAATATCCGAAAAATAATTAAAATCACTAGTTTTTTTCCAGAAAGAAAAAAACACGAAAGTGATTTATGTATGAGAAAATTATCTGAGATAAATTTCGATCAAGATGGTGCGGCTACGATGTGGTCTGGCCACATACTTCAAATTATAACACGTCGTATAAAGTATGAAATCTTTTGAAAACAGTTTTATTACCTAATTTTTTATTTTTTTTCTATAACTTCTTATTTTTTCTCAAAAAATAAAACAGTTAAAGGGATTTGGAGGGAGCAGATCTTTTAATTAAATAAGTATCAAAAAATGAAGAAGGGCCACATACAAAATGGATGTGGCCCGACCACATCGTAGCCGGGGCGATGTGGGTATCCTCTCCACCGCTCCCAATCCCTCCGGTAGAGTCATTTTTTCCCCCACCATTGGATCTCTATATCGGATTTGTTTAGGGATAAATCCAGTTGAGGGCAGAATTACTCCTTTTAAATAGATCCACTGCAAATCATTCAAATTTGAGCACTGGTCTACTGGTCTTAAAAATGGACGAAACCTTAACAAACAATTTTTATCCGAAACCAGTATTATAGAGCCGTTGTACGATCCTCTCAGTCTCAGCCTCAGAAACTAGGTCTTCGTCAACTTCATGTAGCCGTGGCCTTGAAGTCGGGGCCAAGTTGCTGATATATTTAACCGAGGTTGACGATAGGTTTATTATTTTGTGGACCTTGTGTTTTGAATTCCTTTGTTTAGCTTCATTAACCACAAGATCCGATGGCTCATTGATAGACCCTTCAATGTTTATAAACAACTTTCGAGAACTGAAAACACAACAAACTTAGCTTTGATTGATTTTCCTTGAATGATGTGCCTAACGGATTAATAGTCCATGATTATTAGGGCCAGTTCTCTATCTTTATTTAGGCGCCACCTTAATAATAAGGTCTAACGGTGCTAAAACACTCGTGCAGAATGTCGTGGATAGCTTCCTTTAGTTAAGATTTGGTCGTCGCATATCCCCAGCCCATCACGGAGAAGCTTAAAATGCACTTCTTGTGCACTCCCCAGCACGGAGTAGCTTAAAATGCACTTCTTGTGCTAAAAATTAGTTAACGGTTATTAGAGATCAGCTATTGGAGTTATGAGTTGGATTAGATTAGAACATGGTTAAGATTTCAAAGAAGATAAAGATTCATTTGACGGTTTGATAATTTAACATGAATCTAACTTGGAGGTAAATTATCAGTGATGGTGCAACAACTTTTCTCACTTGGGGACGAATTTATATAGTAAAATTCCGCCCATAATGGCAGATAAGCGGCCGAAATTTACATTATAACTAGAATTTACTATTATGATCCAGCTATATTGCACGGTCGCAAGTCATGTTCAGTTTGTTTGTTTTTTTAGTAGAAAGGTTGAATATATTGAATAAATATGTAAAAAGGCCAAAACCCCCATTTTATGTGTAGATTACATTATCTGCAGTCGATGATTACTTGCCAATGTGTTATAAGATCTCTAAAAGGAGTAAATTGGAACCATTTTTGACTTGCTCCCCAGTTGTAAAGTAAAAGCTTAACTTCAGTAATCACCACTTCAGCTGCTCTTGGTCTTTTGTGAGCCATGACCCTCCTGTTTGCAAAGATCAATAAAGGCCAAAGTTTCTTGCCCTTATTCCTTCCGCTGCGAAATTTCCAAGCTTCCAATTGAGAAATGAGAGTCTCACCTTGTGCCCATCTGACAGCATATCATCTAATGAAATAATACCACACTTTATAAGCATATTGACAATGTAAGAAGAGATGATTTACTGATTTTGGTTGCATCTGGCACATGGGACATAAGTGATTTTGTATCTGGCATCCCCTTCTGAGCAAATTGTCTAAAGGTGGTATGGCATTTAAAGCTGCAGACCACATAAAATATTGCACTTTAGGAGGCACATACTGAATCCAGATGCAAGAGACTGGAATTTGATTTGGCAATGTTGGCAACTTCTCCCACCAGCCATTTGTAACATGTTCTGACACTAAAACCACCTGCAAGTGTGCACCTCAGCTCATCTGTAGCTTCATCATCTAATGTTGGGGGAACACCCAAATCTGCAAACAATGCAAGCATTTCTGTTGCCTCATTCTGTGTCAGATTCCTGCTGAGTTGTATATTCCATGCTCCATTTTGCACTATATCTTTGATAGTAGCCTTCTTCTGTTTTGAGAGTTTATATATATTTGGATATTTCAGTTTTAAAGACTGAGTCAGATTCCTACCGAGTCCCTCTCCATATGTCCCACCAAAAGCTGACTGCATCTCCTTTGTTAACTGTTCAGTTTGTGAATTAAGTAGTAATGAAGAAATCTTCCATTAATCGAAAATTGGCGAGTGAACCCCAAAATCTCGTGGCTCGATATTTGCAACTCATGGTTGTATGTTGCGTGACCTTTTGTCACTCCACGTATCCCCGAGTTCTGAGTATAGTGGCCACGTTTAATTCCGTTTCCTCTACGAAAATGAGTTTATTTCAGGACCTCGCCGTCCAAGATGAGCTCATTTTAAGACTTCTATTACATTCACTTCTATCTATTTTCCAATAAGGCTGCGCCTTTTAGACAACGGTTTTCGTAGTAACTTGCAACAAATAAAATCATTCGTCACTAAACTGAAAGAGTGTCGCAGTGTATTGATCGACTTTGTTTGGTAGAAATGGGATGCACCACTGATGTATGTGGAGTGGGAATCAAGTAGAATTAATCATGTAAAACCTTAAATTTTGGTGCCCATTGTGAGGTTTGACTAATGTCAGAGTTTACGGAGGTCACGCTAATTGAAGAATTTAAAAATTAAAAAGAACAGCTTCAAACTGGCTACTCGTCCGCTCTTCCCGCCGTTGATTCTTGTGACCCTACAGCCATTACATTCCTATCCCATTCCTACCGATTGATGATGATGTAATTGCTCAACTCACCGTCACAATCAATAACTAACTGTCGTCCCATTATTCTACAGTACATAAACACTTTCCATGTTGGCGGGTCGTTTGCTCCGCTTGATAATTTCGTTACAGCACGGACGCACGGCATAAAAGCAGTTGTTGACGTCCATAAAATCCTACGACCTGTTTGAGGAATACCAATTGCCATGGAGACACGGTGATGAGTAGTCATTGGGCCAGCCAAGCGAAGCGAGGGAGGACCTTATATGACCATTTTTTTTTTGTAAAATCTAAGTGATCAATTGACAAAAAAAAATTGGAAATGGTCCGGGCCGAAAAACCAAAAATGACCCTTTAAATCATATTTTTCTTTTTTTCCTTTAGACATTTTCGTAAATAAAGCGAAGAGGAAAGGCAACATATATTAGACATTTTCGTAAATAAACAAAAAATGAAGGGCAATAAGTATAAGACATTTTCGTAAATAAACCAAAGAGGAAGGGCAAATAAATATAAGTGTCAAATTGTATTATAATTTCTTATGTATCATATTTTTTTAGGGGTATAATTGGCAACCAAACTTTAATATAACATATCTAAAAATCCGTGTCTTGGAATTTTACAAGTTTTATCTCATTGAAAAGGTTATAAAAAAAATCTACGCTATGAGTACAAACAACAATATCAAATTTAGAGTTTTTACGAAAAATTCGGAGGTATATATCATTTTAGGTACAATTTTAGAAAATTAGATGTATATTCATTATGCAAACCACCACAAAGGATACATAATACTTTATGTAGCCATATTTTGGTTTATGTATCAACTGATTTTCCGTTGCAACTAATAAAACGATGTACTCCCTTCGTTTCAAGAAAAGTGATACTTTCACTTTAGGCACGATTTTCGAAAATTGAATGCATAGCTATTATGCAAACTACCACAATGGATGGATAACACCATATTTTGGTTTATGGATCGACTATTTTTTCGTTTATGGAAAAGTGATACTTTTACATTCCGTTTCAGGAAAAGTGATACTTTCTCCCGGTTTTAGAAAAAAGTTATACTTTCGCCCCGCTTCAGACAAACCCCCATCTTCATATTCTTCTTCGGTCGGCCTTCCCACCGTGGCAACGGTTGTACTAGTCCGTATGGAGGAAGATTATTCTTCAAAAATTAGAAAGTCATCCGAATTTTTTCCTCTAATTCACTTAGAAATTACTGGGTTGAACAATAAACTAGAGGTACAAAGTGGTGATTATGTATTATTCTAGAAGAATATCTGGATTGTGAAATTTTACTCTCACTCTATTCGATATTTATCTAGGCTTCTCTTAAATATAGCCCATACATTTATTAACCATAACCCAAAAAGTTTAAGTTAAAAATAGAAAACCAAACAAGTCTTAATTTTTAATTTTTCTTCCTACTCAATCCTACTCAAAATCAAAATAAACCCTAACTTCCTTTTTAATCATACTTCAAATTAATTGTAATTATTTATTTTTTGTGAAAACTACAACCAGACCCATTTTTCAAAAAAAAATCACTGTCAAACCCACCGACAAAAAAGTTCAGCCGTGTACCCATTTTTTGGGTTAAAATTTCTCCCAAACCCAGAGTTTATAAAATTGTTTCTTCACTTATTCTTCCTCGTTTTTTTTTCTTTCATGACTTCCTTAATCCTTCTCTTCTCTCATTTAATCTAGGAAGAAGGTTTTTGTTCGATCAACGTTAAACCGATTTCGATCAGAAATCATGATATCAAACTATTAGTGTGATAAAGATTCAGAGGGACTTGAAGCTCAGATTAGAGAAGAAATCAAATCGAGAAATTAGGGTTTTGTCAGATTAGAGTAATTAGAGTCTGTAATGGGTTTGAAGCTCAAATTAGACGATTTTGTCAGATTAGAGTAATTAGAGTCTGTAATGGGTTAAATTGATGAAATCTTGTTGTTGTTGCTTCAATTAATGATGTTTGAGATGTGGGTTTGAGTTGAATTCGATTTTAGATGAATGATATTGGTGGGTGAAAAAATGGGTTGTCAGATTCGGTTCTACAGCAAGAACTAGAAGCTGGGTTTTGACTGAATTCGAGTTTGAGCTTAATTTATGGTGTTCTTATGATTGATTTGAAGCAAAGGTGGTTATCTGTGTTGCTACTGCTGTTGGTGTTATAAGAGTTGGTTATGGCAACTGACTGAAGAAGATGTAGTTGGTGTGGGAACAAAATTTGCAATGGTTGATTTTGATGTTGTCTCAATGGGGTTGTAGCTGAAGGCATGAAATGGTGGTGGTCTGTGAAGCAGATTGTGGTGTGTTGAGAAGGATTCAGGGATATATTTACAACTTGAGATGGAATGATGCAGGTTATGAAGGGATTCTGAATGTTACTGTATATGGTGTATGATTGCAGTGAATTATAGATGCATAACTTGTCATGCACCTACAATAATATCTACATAACATGGTTGAATAATTTGTTATGCAACTATGAAAATGGATGCATTACCTGTTATGCATCTAGAAAAGTTGTTGCATTACTTGTTATGCAGTCCAGAAAACGGTTGCATAACACGTTATGCATCAACTTTTTTGTTACTGTTGAAACCAACAAAAACAAAGACTGCATAACTTGTCATGCACCTACAATAATATCTGCATAACATGTTATGCAGTCATGAAAATGGATGCATAACATGTTATGCATCCGAAAATATAGAAGCATTATGCATCAATTTTATCCGTATGCACTAAAATCAACCAAAACAATGGCTACATAACCTGTTATAGATGCATAACTTGTTATGTAATCGAGAAAATGGTTGCATAATTCGTTATGCGTCTGTTTTTCTGTTGGATTCAGGCATATACATCGTTTTAGTGGCTGCATAACCAAAATAATAGATGCATGAACAAAAATATGGTTGCATAACGCGTTATGCATCTTTTGTGGTGTATGCATATTGTGTTATGCATCTTTTTTGGAGGCTGCATAACGAATATGTAGTCAGTTTTCGAAATTTTTCCCTAAAATGATGATCACCTCCGATTTTTTCGTGAAAAACAAAAATTTGATATTGCTGCTTGTACTCGTTGTGTAGCTCTGTTTAAAAGCTTTCCAACGATATAAAATTTGTAAAATTCCAAGGTGCGGTTTTTTAGATATGTTATATTCAAGTTTGCTTTACAATTATACCCCTTAAAAATTAGGATGCATAACCAGTTACGCAAACATTTTTCATAATTTCAGATAATTTTGGGTTCCACCATAACCCAAAAATGTTTTGGGCCTGACAATAAATATATTAATATATTGGGTCTTAGCCTAATCTGTTAGAGCACTGCTCGGTCGAACTCGCAAGCACTGCTATCTCAAGTTCAGTTGTCAAAACTATAAGTCTTGATTTCTAGTCTACGTATAGCTATGTCTCGGACTAGGATAGAATGTGTAGTTGAGCTTTAGACTTCACGGCGTTCATCGATTGAAGACGAAGAACTACTAAGGGGAGCTTGTGGAACTTCATCAACAAAAGATATGTGGAGACTTGAACTCATCTATCACTCAGAAGTCTATTCTTTTCTATCTTCTATTGAGACAAAAGTCGTATAGCTATATAGACTTTACTTTATACACATTTGATATTTCGAGCCGAGTTTAACTCGCTCATATCTTTCTCGAAATATGTGTTGGAAAGCTTTTCGCTTTAATCACGTTCATCATTATTCTTGATGAAAGTCAAAAGATGATCATGTGAAAATCACCTGGTAACATCTTACATGATTTATGTGAGACAGTCATTTGATGTAGGCTCGGAATGTTTCGTATTGATCATTCGATCACTTGAAAATTGCTTTTAAGCTAATAGTTTGTGTGAGGCAGCTATTCCAGTCTTCTAAGAATGTTTCAATGGTTGAAATGGGAGTTAAGAGCTAAAACCCATGTATGAATACATTACGGTTTGTGTACTTAGTGTATGAACTGTTTTGACGGAATTCAGGACCAGAAGTTTGCATACCCGTTTGCAAACTTATTCAACTGTTTAAGTCAGGGTACTTAAGTTTCATACCCGTTTGCAAACTAATTTAACTGTTGAAGTCCGGGAACCAAGTTTGTGTACCCGTTCGCAAACGGTTTCAACTGAGTTCGGTCCGGAGCTAAAGTTTGCGTACCCGTTTACAAACTGTCGGCTTGTGACCAATGTCTGGAACTTAAGTTCGCGTACCCGTTCGCAAACTTAAGTGGTTCAAGTTCTTAAATCGGATAAGTATGATTTCATACTCATGAACAAATACATTTATAAATTAAGGAATGCAATCTTTGCAAACCATGGCTAAAATGTTCATGAACTGATTCTTTCGAATCAATCCGATTTTGCTTCAATTGTGTCTTGTATACTTTTATGAGAATATAAACAATTGAACAACTCTATGAGTAACACAATTAGATTCATTTGATTATCAATTGATCTAGAAGTGTTAAGATGAACAAGGATAAGAGAAAAGTGTTCATATGGATAACTTCGGTTAACTGTTATTGAGCCAACTCAATATACACGTTTAGGTACGGTTACCCATATCTAAATGAAAGTATATTTCATTTGTGTGTAGCAAGCTAAGATCAATCTAACGGTTGAAAGATATTAGCTTGAATCTTAAATCAGGTTTCATCTAACGGTGAATATTGATTGCTTTGTTCCAAAGCTATCAAACCCTGATTTGAAGACTATATAAGGGAGAACTCTAGCAACAGGGAAACCTAATCCCCACACCTCATGTGTGATACTAGTTGCGACTAGAGTCGATTCTCCTTTAACCTAGGTTTTTCCTAAAACCATTATAGGTTAACGACTTAAAGACTTCATTGGGATTCTGAAGCCTGACCCAACTATTTTCTCTGTAGTTGTGTGTTCTGATCTTACTTTGTTCTATCGTATTGAGTATTATCTTCTCTAATATTTGTTCGAGATTTATCTCTGATAGGTAAGATATAAAAAGTAATCACAAAGCTCTTCGTCCCATTCTTTGTGATTCCGCAATAACTTGTTCTACTACCATATAGTTAAGTTATTGTGAGGTGATTGATATTACTAGGATGTTCTTCGGGAATATAAGACCGGTGTATCAATTGGTTCCTGTTCACATTGATTTATCAAAAGACGAAACAAAAGCTCGTAGGTATTTCTGTGGGAGACAGATTTATCTATTCAATAGATATAGACTTTTATGTGTGAGACAAATTTGTTTATCAAGTCTTCGACTTTGGGTCGTAGCAACTCTTAGTCGTGGGTGAGATCAGCTAAGGGAATCAAGTGCGTAGAGTCCTGCTGGGATTCAGAGGTGTAAGGAATGCGACTGTACCTTAATCAGTGTGAGATTGGTTAGGGCTCAACTACATTCCAGTCTGAAGTTTACTTGTAGTAGGATAGAGTCTGTAGCGGCTTAATACAGTATGGTGTTCAAATCTGGACTAGGTCTCGGGGGTTTTCTGCATTTGCGGTTTCCTCGTTAACAAAACTTCTGGTGTCTGTCTTGTTTCTTTTCCGCATTATATTTTCCATATAATTAAAATATCACAGGTTGTGCGTAGTTCAATCAATTAGATAATCCAACCTTTGGTTGTTGATATAAATTGATTGACACTTGAACATTGGTCTTTGGTACCGTTCAAGTTGTTTTTTCTATTGATGGGGAAAAACGATTTGCTGGTTTTCTAGGGAACGAAGAGACGATGGAGCGATCGAAGACTCCTCAACCGAGCAAACTGCCTAACCTCAAACAGATGCACTGCACGGGAGTCCTTTTAAGTTAGAGAGATCAATCTGTATGACTCCGGCCTAAACCAAGTCAATGGCCGTTCCAGAGTCAATTCGGTCACAAAGAGGGAAGAAGGTTGATCTGTAGGAGGGAAGCTGAGAAATGTGTGAGATCAATGGTGATCTGTGAATGTGGTGTAGGTTTCTGCAAATGATGAATAATTTTGAGTGATTGAAAGAGTGTTGGTCACACGATGATTCTTGGTTAGACGATGGATTGTCTGTTCAATATCTCGTGGATTTTCTATGTGTGTGTTTTTCGTATCCTTTTCAATCATGGACTCAGAGACTTATTTATCTTGCTGGAAATGTAAACACATTGATCTCCAGTAAGTGTGACAGTTGCTTTAGTGAAAGAATGGGAAAGTGGATAATCGTGGTTTCACCAGTTCCTCGTACGTGAGAGGGGTTGGTTGATTGTCCACCCACTACTTTGTTAACTCCCTTAACTGCTTGCACGACTTACTCACATTTCTCATCGTGGATGAACACAAGTGCTGTAGGCCGCCAGACCAAAACCCTAATTGATATCCCCCATGTGACGTGATTGATGTCTCACAAACGTGGAGTCTGCAAAAGCAGACGTGTATTTGATTAGTCAGTCGTTGACTTGATTAGACGACGGGTCTAGGTTTTGTTTAGTGGAGCATGATAGTCGAATGCTCTATGATTCATGAATTGAACATGTCTCTGGGACGTGGTTCTTCGAATGAATGATGTTGATAATCTGAGCAAATATGGCTCCAGCAATTGATCGATAAATTACTGAATTTTAGTATATGAATCGAGCGACTGAGCAAGTATTGCTCATTCGATGAATTACTGAATATTGATAGTTGGATCAATATTCGAGCATTTGAGCAAGTATTGCTCATCGATAAATTACTGAATATTGATAGTTGGATCAATATTCGAGCGTTTGAGCAAGTATTGCTCATTCGATGAATTACTGAATATTGATAGTTGGATCAATATTCGAGCGTTTGAGCAAGTGTTGCTCATTCAGTGAATTACTGAATATTGATAGTTGAGTCAATATTCGAGCGTTTGAGCAAGTATTGCTCATTCAGTGAATTACTGAATATTGATAGTTGGATCAATATTCGAGCAATTGAGCAAGTATTGCTGTGAGTTACTGAATATTGATAGTTAAATCAATATTCGAGCGTTTGAGCAAGTATTGCTCGTTCAGTGAAATACTGAATATTGATAGTTGGATCAATATTCGAGCAATTGAGCAGGTATTGCTCATTAGATGAATTGTTGGTACCATGACCAAATAAAATATTAATTTAAAATATTGGTAGTTGGACCGAATACTATACAATTAATCTGGATGTCGATTGATGGATCAACATAAAATTATTAGTGTTTGAACTTGCTCAGAATTATTATTTGTGGAGCGTTTGTTCGAAACCCAAATTTTTGATCAATTGTTCTTCAATTGATGAATTACTGAAAATAGGTCACTGAGTGAAGGAGGGACCGACAACATGGGATGATGGACGACCATGTGGTTCCCAAGTGCTCGAGTGAGCATGCACCAGAGTCCTTAGTTGTCCGGTTGGTGAAAGAATGATCAAATGCTGGTGTTGATCATTTATTAGAATAATGCTCGTGTGAGCGTTAGGTAGTAAAACCTAATTTATGGAGAGTTGAGGGACCGACCAAGAGGGCATGGAACCGTCCCTTGGTGGTCATGGGACCAGCTGCCATTCGTTTGAGCGAGTCCCAAGTTGGTTGGAGAGAGTTTGGACCCAATATGAGCGATTGCTAGCAAATTAGGTCAATATTATGAAAATATGTGGGACTGGCTCCTTGCAAGCCTTAGGGCCGGCCTTGGTCGGTCAAGGCAGTGTGTGCGTGTCACCACGGTGTCCGTGTCTTAGTCCTGAGAATTTTAGTATTTTCTGACGATCGTTCGAGCAATATTTTGGATTTTCAGAAGAGTTTGATCTTGACTGAAACTCTCAATTTTGCTTGAATGAGCAAGAAGAACTTTGCTCATGCGACAGATAATTTGAGAATATTAAAATAATGATATTTTAATTTTTGCCTTGGGAAGCCTAGTCGGTCGAGTGACCGTTTGACTTTTTGGCTTTTCCATGGTTTGAGCCATATTTAAGAAAATATTGAAAAACTAGGGTTTTTGGTCAAACGATGGAGTTCCATGAGATGATGGAAATAATAATACGAGAAAATAAGGAATTGTGAGGTGTGGGACCGGCCACGGCTAGGTGGCCCGGTCCCGTGACACCTTTTACTATTTTGTTTGATAAAAGTATGGAAAATTAATAATAAAATATTAGTGAAAATAAAATAATGGAGGGGACCGGCCACGGCATGACCGGCCGGCCGGTGGGCCTGGTCCCACGCCTCTAGCTTATTTTATTAATTATTATTTTATTTCTATGAGTCGCTCGTTCGTCCATACTCTGACCGTTCGTTCGTGTGTTTGGGTGCTCGTTTGTGCATTATTTGTCAAGTACACTTGCACCATTCTCTCAGGACTTACTCGATGACATTCAGACGCACGATTTTGGAGTATTTATTACTAATTCATGAAATTCAATTGGGAATGATTCATGAAACAGAGTAATAAAAATGAGTTGAGCATCCATTACTAATCCATGAAATCCAGCACGGGGATTCAGGGAACGGAGTAATGAGATAAATTGGTTATCTATTACTAATCCATAGAATCAGCCGGGGATAGCCATAGAACGGGGTAATAAGATAAAATAGATTATTTTCTAGGTATTCAGTCGGTGAATGTCACGGTAGAATTAATCTATTGTAGAATCGAGATATGAGATAGTTTAAGCATCATACTCGTTCTGAAAGGTGCATAGTCAGGGAACAACGTGCAACGTTGTTGACGTCCTGAAGGCATTTATCCCCCTCAACAAACAATTATGTAGGAGAGCCGCCTGAATCTATACACAGTCTCTCTACATAGTCAGGGAACAGCGAGTGTCGCCGACGTCCTAAAGGTGTTAAGCCCTCTCAACAAACAATTATGTAGGAGGACCGCCCAATCGTTCTTCTATGTAGAGGGAGGGGGGGTCTCTCTATGTAGTCAGGGAACAGCGAGTATCGCCGACGTCCTGAAGGCGTTAAGCTCTCTCAACAAACAATTATGTAGGAGGACCGCCTAATCGTTCTTCTACAAAGAGGGCGCGATGAAATGCGTAGCATCAAACGCTCGGCTAGTGGGAGGCCTTTCAAGAAACATATTCATCGTGGCTCTGAGAGATACTCAATCAGAGATCGTGAAACGGTTCATGGATCGTAACATACGAATCGTCACATGCGTTCTTGAAGCCGGGTCAGAAACATGCAGTATCATGATTTTACGATTTTAGCCTTTGTCGAAAATCCACCATCAACATTCTCATAATAATCAGGCTTGCGGATTTCTATCTGTTTGATTTGCTGATTACATTGAGAAACAAAGATATAACTCTTGGATGTATTTTCCTTGATTGAGTCTGACTGTCTAGTTGATTCTCTTGGAATTATATCGGAGTTAATCCATACAGATTGCCGAAACAAAATATTGGGTGTGGTTGTTAGACCCCCGCTTTTTCAATTGGTATCAGAGCAGGTAAACACGCTAAGACCTCATAAGTCTGTGTTTATAGCAATCTGACTCTATGGACAGAAACGCTAGCTCTATAAAAGTACCACCAGTCTTCGATGGATCGAATTACTTGTGGTGGAAAATTGTTATGCACGCTTTTATCCAAGCACGTAATTTTCAGTCACGGATTAAATGCTATCATCCATGCCATTACCCCAGATCTTCAGCATCATGTGACTACGTGCATTAAGTCTAAAGAAGCCTGGGATGTCTTAGAAACTGTATTCGAAGGAAATTCCTCTGAGAAAGAAGCTAGGCTTTAAAACCTAAATTCTGATTGGGAAAAACCTTCATATGGCTGATGAAGATTCATTTGATGAGTTTAATCACAAAGTGTCTGAAATTGTTAATGCATCTTTTTCATTGGGTAAGACTATTCTTGAAAAGGACATTGTGATGAAAATTCTTAGATCGTTGCCAGCCAAATACGATTCTTAGAAACATGCCATCCTTGAAGGAAATAACCTTGATATACTTTCCAGAAATACTCTTGTTGGGAAGTTAAAGATCTTTGATCATGAGCATATATCCAAATATGGGAAGGATATTTCTTTCAAAGCACAAAAAAACACTAAATTGCTTGAAAAAAGTAAAAGTGTTGGCAGCTCTGTTGTTGATCCTATTGAGATTGATTCATCAGATCAAGATCTTGACAACTCAGTTTCACTGATCACAAGACAGTTTAATAATCTTCTTTTGAAGAAATGTAAATGGTTCATCGGAGATAAACCCAAGTCATCAATCAAACCTCATGACCGTGCCCCTCCGAAAAACAGGGACACTGTTGATACTGATGACGAGGATATGCCACAGTGCTTCAAGTGTAAAGGTTTTGGTCATTTTGCTAATGAGTGTCCAAATCGTAGAAAATACACCGGGAACAAAGGTTTTCTTGCAACTCTTGATGAAATGTATGATCACTATGATTCGAACGATGATGAAAAGTCAAGTGTTGCACTCTTTGGTGAAAATATTGATTTTGATAATTGTAGCAATACGTACATCAATCTTGATATTCTTCTTGGAGAAACTTCTTTAACCACTATGGAGGATAAAATGGATTTTTCCCTGTCTACTGAAAATTCTATTTCACATGTTTCAGGTACCTCAATTTGTTTAGCAGCTTGCTCAGCTATGGTGTCTGAACCATCCTCCACATTGACATGTTCTTATTGTACTTTTAAAGGTCATGAACTCTCTAAGTGTTACAAATACAAGCATAAAATAAGATATGTCAAAAAACTTCAACGGAGAGCAAATCGATTAGCAAACAAACTCAAACTTGTTCTTAAGCCTAATTCATCTGAGGTATGTAAACTCAATACTTCTCCGAAAAAGTTAATTTCTAAAGAGAAAATTAGACCTTTACAGAAAAGAACAAGGTCTAAACATTCTGTGAAAAAGGGTATTAAGAATTCCGTACAAGAATTGAATGGTGGACAGATTATTGTTCACCCCAACACAGCTTAATCGTGTTGAAGGTGCATCTTGTCTCATGTGCCTGATCAAAGAGACAAGAGTTGAGCACAAATCAGGCTTTAAGAAAAGAATTTTTATTTTCTCTTTTGGTTTTCTAGAATTCCATTGATTTTTCAGTTTTGAAAAGGTTTTTCCTTTTTTCATAGAAAGAGGGTTAATTTCAACAATTCTACCTTCTTTAGGGTTATGAATTGGTCGTACGTGATTCCTACTATGTTTATAGGATCCATAACCCTACATTCCTTTTTCCTTCCCTGAAAACTTTTTTTATCACAAGATTGCTTGTTGAGCTTTAATTGTGTATTTCTCTCACAATTTCATATTTGAATGGAGACTCCAAGCATCATATCTTATGATGGAAAAGATGTTAATATGATTGTTAAGCCATCAATCATGAAGGAAAAAGATAAATCTCATTCCTCTACAACTTTGAAAAGAAAAAGGAAGAATATCCCCTCTAATCTTCAGAAGTTTTCTGGTGTTCTTGAAGAGTTGAAGGAAACAAGGAAGGAGATTCAACAAATAAAGGTTATCGTTTTAAGGACTCTTGAATTTCAGAAGGCCCTGGTTCGGCATCAGTCAAGAAGGTTTGTTGGAATCGAATCATTTCTTCATGAACCTTATGTTCCAATGGTTGTTGACGACAAGGAGTTCGGGGACGATAAAGAATTTTTAAGAGGCCTTAATGTCTAGGAAACTTCTTATGAGAATTTATTCTTGTGTTTGAAGAAGAATAACTAGGGTTTGGAATAGCATATATTGTGATTTCACATATCTATTGCCAATGATTATCATCTTGCAATGTTTTTAGATTTATTTATTTAAATTCTAAGTTATTTGGAAGATGATTTTGCAGTATCTATCTTTATTGGTTTCATATATTGCAATTAATGTTATGGGATATTTGTGTTTACGTCCGTGAACTATGATTGTCTCATATATGTCAAAAGTTAAGTCTATTATGTCATTATGCAAATATTGATGGAAAATAGAATGAATTTTTGATGTCAAAGATTGAGTCTATGGTGTCATTATGCAAATATTGATGAAAAATATAATGAATCTTTGATTGTTCCGCAGTATTGATCTTTCCCTGATCCACTTCTATGTAAAAGTACTATACGACTCCATGAGTTTTCTTATGTTGAACATTTCCGATTAACTTAATCATTGAGGTTACTTGTGGTTAATTTAATTGAGTTTACTGGATACAAATTCATGTTTCATGTGATTTGTTAATGTCCAAAGAAATCCTTCTTTTCTTGTAAAAGTAAGGTCGCTCTTGTTGTTCTTTTGGGGATAACATTTTATGGGGGAGAGTTCTTAATTGAACTTGTGCTTAATTGCCAAATCTTTGTGGGGAGTGCGGTTGTGGAATATTGTAGGAGTTATCTTGTATCTTTATAAATTCCTTGATGAATACACTAAGTTTCGACTATGTGAAATCATCGAAACAAAGTTGATATGTTCTCTTTTAGTCATGAAGTATCTCTTTGAGAATTTCATTATAATCCCGCTACTTTTCGTACCTTTGCCAATTTATATTGACAAAAAGGGGGAGAATTATTTTGTAGTTCACACTACATATACATATGGTTTACGGATCATTATGTAAGGGGAGTGGTTTTCATTGTGAGATGAAGTATTGAGTAAGGGGGAGTGATACATATCACCGTAGTATTATTGTCAAAGTTGTGATACAATTGGACTTTGGTGTTGTGTAATAATACTATGACACTATATAACAATAATTGAGAATATCTGTTTTCTTATTGTTATGGCTATGGATCTTCAACAACTATGATGTTGAGTTGAACACATTCAGAATCACTAGAGTACTTGGAGTGACGAAGAATTCCAGGAATGTTGAAGAACCAAGGTAATCAAGCCTTTGGATAAGGAAGCTACAAAGTTTATTTATTTTGTAATCCATATGTATTGATAATTTTGTCACTAAAATTGACAAGGGGGAGATTGTTAGAGTACGGCTTGGTCGAACTCGCAAGCGTTGATATCTCAAGCTTGTTTGTCAAGTTTAGTTGTCAAAACTATAAGTCTTGATTTCTAGTCTACGTATAGCTATGTCTCGGACTAGGATAAAATGTGTAGTTGAGCTTTAGACTTCACGACGTTTATCGATTGAAGATGAAGAACTACTAAGGGGATCTTATGGAACTTCATCAACAAAAGGTATGTGGATACTTGAACTCATCTATCACTCAGAAGTCTATTCTTTTCTATCTCCTATTGAGACAAAAGTCGTATAGCTATATAGACTTTACTTTATACACATTTGATATTTCGAGCTGAGTTAACTCGCTTATATCTTTCTCGAAATATGTGTTGGAAAGATTTTCACTTTAACCACGTTCATCATTATTCTTGACGAAAGTCAAAAGATGATCATGTGAAAATCACCTGGTAACATCTTACATGATTTGTGTGAGACAGTCGTTTGATGTAGGCTCGGAATGTTTCATATTGATCATTCGATCACTTGAAAATTGCTTTGAAGCTAATAGTTTGTGTGAGACTGCTATTCCCGTCTTCTAAGAATGTTTCAATGATTGAAATGGGAGTTAAGATCTAAAAACCATGTCTGGATACATTACGGTTTGTGTACTTAGTGTGGGAGACAGATTTATCTATTCAATAGATATAGACTTTTATGTGTGAGACAGATTTGTTTATCAAGTCTTCGACTTTGGGTCGTAGAAACTCTTAGTCGAGGGTGAGATCAGCTAAGGGAATCAAGTGCGTAGAGTCCTGCTGGGATTCAGAGGCGTAAGGAATGCGACTGTACCTTAATCAGTGTGAGATTGGTTATGGCTCAACTATATTCCAGTCTGAAGTTAACTTGTAGTAGGCTAGAGTCTGTAGCGACTTAATACAGTATGGTGTTCAAATCTGGACTAGGTCTCGGGTTTTTTTTGCATTTGTAGTTTCCTCGTTAACAAAACTTCTGGTGTTTATGTTATTTCTTTTCCGCATTATATTTTCTATATAATTGAAATATCACAGGTTGTGCGTAGTTCAATCAATTAGATAATCCAACATTTGGTTGTTGATATAAATTGATTGACACTTGAACATTGGTCTTTGGTACCGTTCAAGTTGTTTCTCATAATAATCAGGCTCGTGGATTTCTATCTGTTTGATTTGCTGATTACATTGAGAAACAAAGATATAACTCTTTGATGTATTTTCCTTGATTGAGTCTGACTGTCTAATTTATTCTCTTGGAAATATATTGGAGTTAGTCCATACAGATTGCCGAAACGAAATATTGGGTGTGGTTGTTAGACCCTCGCTTTTTTATAATCTCCCCTTATTTTTTTAGTATATTCATAAATTGATCAATATAAACCCTAAATCTCACTTTTCCCCAAATCAAAATAAACTGTAATTCTTAATTTTTTTATAAAGTGAGTATTGATTTTTCTTAATCACGATTACATTAAAATTGGTGGGGGTGCATATTCTAATTGTTCCCAACCACATGAACCGAATGGAATTAACTAAGGTTTTTATTCTTTTCCATTGACGATTCTCTTAGAAACCCCTAAAAATAAATCTTTAAGATGATGTGTTTTTTCCTTAATAATGATTGCATTAAAATCGATTGGGGATACTGATTATTCTTTGAAAATTAATTATGTCAAATTTCTTAATAAATTTAATTATAAAATTAGATAATTAACATTTTATTTTTTGTTGTTGATTTAGAGATTTAATGATTGTGTTATGCATAATAATTGTATATAATTTGCGGGCTATGTGGAATGATTATAAAGGTCTGTTTGGTTAGCTAAAGCACTTATTTTAAATGGGTTATGGTTAATAAATGTATGGGTTTTAAGAGAAGCCTTTGTTTAAGATCAACACGAGCTACTTGGAAAAAACATGGTTATAAATTTTCAAAAAAAAGACATGGTTATGACCTCTAGTTGTTAGGATTTAAGTTTTTGAGGAAATTTATAAGAAGTAATCACTATAATTTCTCGGGCCTAAGAGCATACCTGTAATACCCTAATTATATACGTATGGTTCACCGAACGGGAACATAAGTAATGGTTTGGAATTTACCAACACCGAGACCCGATGGGTATACTTAATTGAGTTATGAGAAAAACTTATATGGAAAGCTTGCTCGGCCTAGAGTAGTTACTGGATGGGTAACCACTCAGAATGCAGTAGTCGGATAAGCACTATAGTGACAATAAAAATACTAGAATGATGGATAACCGTAGTGGGCAATGAGGAAAATGTTGGTGATAGTTGGGTTCATCACAACTAGGGATGGACCGGTTGTGTTGGGTGGGAGAGTATACTAGGTCGTTATGCTAGATGCTGGTCTTATAAGATGTAGAGAACGTCTATATTAAACCGTGGACTATTTAGCATAATTTGTTCCAGAGTTGCAAAAAACTCTGCAGTTAATCGTGCTAGGACGAGAGTAATCTAGGGATGGGTAACCTCCTGTTGGATAATCACAGGGAGACTCATTCAAACGTCACACTGCCAGATAACCTCAGTGGATAAATGGGAACAATATCAGTGGAGGATTGGGTCATTACAAATGTTACCAGAGCCGATCATGGGTCACTTGGCGAAGGTAGAAAGATATGCTTGGCATGTTATAAGGTATTTGTCTAATGAGGGCCATGGAACGTCAGAGATCTGGGATTACATATTCTGGAACCGAAGACAACTTCAATTTAAAATGGTGGTATTATAATATCCCTATTAGACATATAGGGTTATCTAAATAAAATCTAAGCAAGGTTTGGCCTTTGGTAACACCGAAGCCCAATGGGTACACTTGAATGAGTTGTGAGAAAAAAAACTTCTCAGTTAAGTATGCTCGACCGAGAGTATCCACAGGATGGGTAACCTCTCGGGAAGATGCTGTCAGATAACGTAAGTAGTGTCAATAAATATTCTATGCCACACTGCTAGATACCACAATGACAAATGGGAACAATATTGGTGATAGTTGGAATCATTACAACTAGGGACGGGTCGTTTGTGCTTGGGCATTAAATTATGTTAGGTTGTTGTGTTAGATACTGATCTCACAAAAGACAAGGAACATCTATATTAAACAGAGAGTTATTTATCACAATTGGTTCCAGAATTGTAAAAATCTCTGCAGTTAAGTATACTCGGGGGAATAATCTAAGGATGAAGTTGTTTTTGGATAACCACATCGGCGCCCGTTAATACCCACACTGCCGAATAATCGCAATAGCTAAGTGGTGAAAATATCGATGGAGGGTCGGGTCATACAAGACCCTTGGTGAGAATGGAATTTCAAGAACGTGGAAAATAAGTGTAGAGATTATAAATGCAAAGTGCTACCTATACTACTCCCATAACAAAATAGGTTTTGAGTTTCCCTCATTAGTTGTTGAGGGATCTTGAAGTACCACTGAAGGTGTCTTCCCTGGTATGCACTCTTTTCTACTATGGAATAACAAAAATAAATAAAAATGATAATATATCTAAAAACTCATGTAGAAATTAGGTTCTTCGAATAATACTTGGTTGAGAGTGAACAACAAAACGAGTTTGGCTGAGGAAGTCGCTAATACTCGGTTAAACTCATTATATGCACTTTGAGTTCTAGCCTGACTTGTATGTAAGAAAAATAAAAACATAAACATTACAAATACCATTAAAACAAAAGCAATACCATTTTTTTCAATTTCCCTAGTTTGTTGATCCTAATTCCTAATTTCATGAAGAATGAAGACAGAGATGAGAAAAGAAATCATTTCAGGGGTTTAATTAAAACCCTAAGTTTTTTTAAGTATACTCTCCTGATTACTGGATGTGAAACACGGTCGATTTCCCTGTTTTACTCATTAATCCTCGTACTCGTTTTGGTGAAGAAATAACAATCGCTCCAACAAGTAGCGAATACTCGCGAGAAACTCAAACAATTTTGGCGAGTCTGCTATATATCTCGGTTATCAATATCCCTCATGGTTTTCTATTATGCAATACGGAAAAAGAAACCAGTATGCATTTATTCGTCCACTATCTTAAAGCATAAACCTATTTCTTGCATAATTTTCAACTGGTGTGCGGGTACAAACTTTTCGAGGGGATCACTTTGGATGTTGTTTTGCATAATTGGGAAGCTATAATGTAATGACTGCTAATACCGTGGTTTCCTTTTAATGATTTACTGTCTAGTATTTTTGTTTTTTTTTGATATTTTGTACATCTCAGCTCTAGTATAATTAATTGAGGTGATTTTATCACAGTTTTAAGGCTAAGTCCTATGGTGTGCTAATCTAGCAGCTAGATTGGAAGTCCACGTTAGTTAGGACAACCTCCTAAGTCCCATGGTAGTTCTAATTTAGCATACTAGATGCGCTTCATTCAGCGAAAAGTAGATTTAGGAAGCTGCGCTGAATCATTCAGCGAAAAGTATATTTAGGTTGTGCTTAATGGTTCAGCGCAACCATCTCAGCCTTCAGATCAAAAAATAAATCTAGATGCGCTGAACCATTCCACAAAAAGGTGATTTTGATTGCGCTGAACCATTCAGCGCAACTATCTCGCTAGTAGTTCACATATGAGCAAATGTTAGGAGAGAGAACTAATGTTAACAAATAGACAACACTTTTTTTTGAACTGCTACACTTTTTGACTAATCTAGCAGCCAAATCTAGCCCATAGGACTTTGTCTAACACCTTCTTGGTGTTCTGCCCATTCTTGGTCAGGAAAAAGAAAAGATTATATAAAGAGGATATGATGGTAAAAACACAGTGAAAATGCTTCTAATAAACACAACTAACAGTTACGATGGTCGAATGATGTGGCTCAACCGAGTAAAATAGAAAAAGAACAAATATAACGTGCGCTCATTAGCGCTGTTCATCAATAAAAGAGCACTTGGGTACCAATCAAATTCATTACTCAACTTCTAGATTCGAAGATTCCGATTCGACAAACTACATCCGAAACCCAAATCCATAGAAAGAATTCCGTGCAGTAGTTAGAGGATGACCACAAACAGAAAATAATTCCCCATGTTGCCTCTTTTTCCGTCATCACCGTTGTTAGTATTGATCAATCTCATTTTCATCAAATACTAGTAAGTAACCTGTGTAATATGCAACACAACAGCATGGGACGAGCATCCACCCATCCCATAGTTTATATGACACGAGACTTGACCAATTAAAGCTTGAGAGTGAGTTGTGAGGATGGTCTAGTTTTATTTCTATTGCTGATAGTCACTCGTCACTCACGAACCACATGTGGACGCTAGATTGACACACACAAACAAAAAAGTCTCAACAAAGAACAAAAATCAGTATCACCCTTCTTCCAAAAGCACCAAAAGAAGCATAGCATGGCATCCCATTAACCCTCCTCTCTTTTCTCATTCTACGGAAAAGAAAAAAAAGGAAATGATAGCCAAAAACGAAAAGCAAGAAAGTAGTCTTCAAAGCATCCTATATTGCCAAATCTCACTTTTCTTTCCCTATAATGCAAAAGAAAAGCCACAGCCGCTAATAGGGGGTATTATATTGATTGGGGGTGTACCAATACAGAGCCAATGTATGTTCTGTTTTATACGAAATTTGGTACACCCCCTAGTAAATTGACACCCATTATTAGCAATGTTGAAAATTAGACCCCACCTCTTCGTTTATCTGCATCTCAACCACCATATACACCAATTCTAGGTTTTCCGCTTTAATGACCTAATTTTCTTGTTTCCACTCAATTTAGAATTAGATGATTCTTTTTCATACTACTAGTAAAAGAGCAGTTGTTAGGATTTTAATTAAACACCATTTTTCAACACAAGTACGTCTTTGGCAATGAAAAGAAAGACATATTTAATGTGTTGTTACGTATAACAGCTGGGTAGATACTTTCACGTGTGTATCACCGACGAGATTGTCCTATACCCTGTAACTGGCTTTGGGTTGTAACTAACATGCATGAGTTCATTAAATATGAACACCCCCTTTTTATTTACATTATAGAATCAAATTAGTCAGATGATTTAAATTTTTAATGTAGAAAATTGGAAAAAGAAAAGGAAAATTTCAGGTCTTACTTCTGTTAAAATCCCTGAAACAATGCCTGCCATTATTTAGGATTAAGTGCAGATCATTGAAGTAGTCATTATTGACATTTGACTATTTTCTATTACAATAATCAAGAAATTCCTCAATCAAATCTGTATATTCACCTCTAACCCAATGAAAAAAATAAACATAGTGAGTTAGAATCTAGATCATCATCACAGTAACTATTTTTTTTACTTTAACTTAAATTATGGACAATAGACAATATTAGTTGAACTAAAACTGCCATTTGCCAAAAAAGTTTCGAGTACAAAATTATTTTCTTTCTTTTTTTTCTCCCAAATCATCATGAGATTTTTTTTTAATGGAAACATGGGCAAAAAGCCCCTATTTTTAATTTATTTATTAGACTACCTCGTTAAAATTGAGGTTTGAAGGATTATATTGATCAATTACATCAATATACAGAACAATACAGATAGTACAAAATTTACAATCGAAACTTAAAGAAACGAGATATGAAAATCATATTAAACTTCTACAGCCTTTTAAAGGATTGGAAATCCTTATAATGGTTTTAAACCATTTTGTTTCTTGATCATCAAAGATATCAGATGCTTCCATAAAAGGGAAGTAATATGCCCAAATTAATTTCTTCAGAAACGATCTCCATATCTGACGAAGTAGATCGTTTTTATCCAGAACATGCTTGATTACAATGCATATCCAAATCCACCATAAAAACCTAATTAGAAAATATGAAAACAAGTCCTGATAGTATTGTGAAACCATCATACCGATCAGAAAATCATAAAAATTATTTAGAAACAATTTTTTTTTTTATTGGAAAATAAATATATACAAGGAAACAGACTCGAACCGTCCGGTAGATCTGAAAAATCAAACCAAAACTGGACGGATCAAAGATTTAAGTTTTGAAGTAATTTTTTTCCTTTCTTCTTTGGTTTAGAGAGAAAAGGGGAGAGAAGAGAGAGAGAGTCTGATCAATCATCATGAGAATTAGCAATTGGCAAAAGAGAAACGGTTGGTATATTAATCAATGCAGAAAACGCTTTATACCTGCCGTTCCAATCCAGTGAAAAATGACACATGCCGGCAGCAACCGGCAACAAGATTGGATAAATTCAATTCCTCCATTGGATTCTATCTTTTAGGCAGTCTTTCTAAACCACCTGTCTTAAGTTTGTTAGAAGACCCTTTTTGTGGAAGAAGAAACAAGAAAAAGTAAACCCTGGGGTTTAACCGGAAATGCTAAAGCACGGACAAATACTATCGGCCAAATCTGAGCCGATCAATCCAGACTTTTGATCATTCCCCTTTCCACCCTGTTACCAATCTGGATACTTAATTCACTCCCCTTTCCACCGTTTAAATTGTACCACGTCTTGTCCTAAATCTGGACCTGCCCCTATTATCCCGCGTTTAACAAAACAGTACTAGTAGGAGTCATAATTAGTGGTGTCATAGGATAGTAGTGATTTACTAACACACCTAAATTAGGCCTAAATTGACAACTTTAATGAATAATTAATGGTTTAGCAAAAAGAAAGAAATAGTAAAAAAATGAAGTTGATTTCACACATAACAGTCAAAAAAGAACCAAACCGGGGGCACACTAATCACAGTAATTACAGAGATTTGAGTTGTATTTATTTAAACAGAGAGCCAATATGAAGAGTTCAAGAAATTTTGTGGCTGCAGACCTGTAACTGTAAGAAACGAAACCCACAGTGTCCTTCACTAGAATCCACTACTGATTTTCTCTTTCAAAACCCATTCTCCATTTTTGATTTTTTAATCTCTCTCTCTCTATTTATTTCCTCTGTGTTCAGTTTCGTCACAGAGAGATCTAGTGAGTGAGAGAGAGATCTGTTCGTGGAATAAAATGAAGAGTATGGAAACTAACTCAGTTTCCAAGTCTTTGTTTTTAGTATCTCTAGTGTTATTACTACAGTGTTTTCAGTTGATTCAATGTTCAGTTTCTTATGATAAGAAAGCTCTTGTTATTGATGGAAAAAGAAGGTTTTTGTTCTCTGGATCCATACATTATCCAAGAAGCACCCCTGAAGTAAGTAACAATTTCTTTGTAATCTCTTTCTTTATTTTACTTGCATTGTGATTTAATGAAATGGGTTTTGATTTTTTGTTCAGATGTGGGAAGATCTAATACAGAAATCTAAAGCTGGAGGAATAGATGTTATTGAGACCTATGTTTTCTGGAATGGACATGAACCTTCTCCTGGCAATGTACTATATTATATTGCTTTCTTGTTTTGATTTTTACTTCTATTCCTGGATTTCACTCTTCATTGTTCTTTAATTCTAATTCTTTCTGGGTTTTTCTTCAGTATTATTTTCAAGGGAGATACGATCTGGTCCGATTTATAAAGACAATACAGAATGCTGGGCTTTATGCTGTTCTTCGTATTGGACCTTATGTTTGTGCTGAATGGAATTTTGGGTAACCTACAAAAAATTTGTGTAGATTTTTTCAAGATTCATTTACATTTGTTAACCTAGTTGAGTGTTCTTGATTTTCTTCAATTGACTCAGTTGAATGCATGTTTGGTATTGTGCAGAGGGTTTCCAGTTTGGTTGAAGTATGTACCAGGCATCAGTTTCAGGACTGATAATGAGCCTTTCAAGGTCTATTTCCCCTCTCTTGTCCACAGTTTAATTTTGTTTATTGGATAGCTGCTGTTATTGTTTTTGTTTTTGAGTGTGTGGGTTTAGTCTTACAGAGTTCTCTTTTGTGTTGTAGAATGCAATGCAAGGGTTTACAGAGAAGATTGTGCAGATGATGAAGGCTGAAAAGCTGTTTGAATCTCAGGGTGGTCCAATTATACTCTCTCAGGTTCGTTCTTTCCCGTTGTACA
This sequence comes from Papaver atlanticum, assembly GCA_023531105.1. Lineage (NCBI taxonomy): Eukaryota > Viridiplantae > Streptophyta > Magnoliopsida > Ranunculales > Papaveraceae > Papaver > Papaver atlanticum. Next base: position 6,858,733 of record JAJJMB010014260.1, on the reverse strand, counting down.
ACGGTTGATTTCATACGGTGGCGTATGTTTTCCGCAAATACTAGTTCTAGGGAACACTAAATTACTCTTGAATTTTCATTGGTTTTGTTTGATGATTTGTATAATAAAGAAGAATGGGATTAAAAAGAATTGAATAATAACAATGTTTGATCTAATTTAGTGTTTTGTTTATGTAGATCGAAAACGAGTATGGACCAACAGGTATGGCACTTGGAGCTGCTGGACATTCATACATGACATGGGCTGCTAAAATGGCTGTTGATTTAGATACTGGTGTCCCTTGGGTGATGTGCAAGGAACAGGATGCCCCAGATCCAGTGGTAATTTATTTTTTAATTCATGGGGTCTTCGTTGTTACCGTCTAGTGTTCATAAATTTTCATCATACTTAATGGCCTTGGAGTTTTTCTAGCATACCCAAGTTGCTTTCTGTTTATGGCCAAATTGTTGAGATCGTTGAAATGATTTAAGAATCAAGTGGGAAAATTCTGATTTTTTTTTCTTCTGGATATCTTCAATAGATAAGCACATGCAATGGATTTTACTGCGACGCTTTTACTGCCAACGGAAACAAACCAAAAATATGGACTGAGGCTTGGAGTGGCTGGTAAATTTGAATTTACGATTCTTATTAATGAATGAGATGTTGATTGTTATTTTTTTTAAATTTTTTTGTCTCACTGATTATCATTTCTTACCAAATAAACTTCAAAGGTTCTCGGAGTTTGGGGGTTCAATCAAACAACGACCTGTTCAAGATTTGGCATTTGCAGTTGCACGATTTGTCCAAAAGGGTGGTACTTTTGTTAATTACTACATGGTAAAAATCTCTTGTTTTCAAGTGTGGTATATCTTGGTATCATCATGTGGATTCTTGGTTTTAAAGCTGTGATGACCTGAAAGTTTGTGTTACAATTATTGCTATAGTATCATGGAGGAACCAATTTCGGGCGAACTGCAGGAGGACCCTTCATTACCACCAGCTACGACTATGATGCCCCACTTGATGAATATGGTGAGTTAACTTGATCCAGACACTCTACAATCACTTGTTTCTGATGAAAAATTCCCATAGTTTTAATGCTCCATCTCCGATGAATATTTCAGGTTTGATCAGGGAACCTAAATATGGACATCTGAAAGAGCTCCATAAAGCTATCAAACTGTGTGAGCCTGCTATAGTTTCTTCAGATCCAGCTATAACTTTTTTGGGAGAGAACCAACAGGTAGCTGGCTTAATATCTTTGATTTGGAAAACTTCCCCCTACTTTTTATCTTTAAGTAACCGAATTAACTTGACAATTTACATCTTGCAGGCAAGTGTCTTTTCCTCGGATGGAAAATGTGCAGCTTTCCTCTCTAATTTCAATGCAAGGTCTGCAGTCAGGGTTATGTTTAATAACAGGCATTACACACTCCCACCTTGGTCAAGTAGCATCCTTCCCGATTGTGAAAATGTGGTCTTTAATACAGCCAAAGTAAGTCTATTCTCACAAGGCTTAATAAAAGATGGGCTAATTGAAACTACTGTATCTGAATTCATTGAAGCTAGCTGATTTTTTTATTTCTCGTATTCGTCACAGGTTGGTGTCCAAACATCGAAAATGCAAATGTTGCCTGCTACCAATAAATTGGTTTCTTGGGAGGCGTACAATGAAGAAATTTCTTCGCTGGGTGATGATAATAAGATGATCACGGCTGTGGGTCTCTTAGAGCAAATTAATGTTACAAGGGATGCAAGTGACTATCTTTGGTACATGACTAGGTGAGTTAGGATTAGTATTAAGTTAAACCTTTACTAAAATATGTCTGAACTTGAGTAATAATATGCAAACTATCTGTCGTACATGACTTGGTACCTATCTGCGAACTTAAGTAAATGATGAAATGTTTTAGGACCAGTAATACTGGATGATATATTTATCAGAAGATTGAAAGATTTCCATGTCTATAACTCGTTATTTCATATTTCCAGTGTTGAAGTCAACCCATCTGAGTCATTTCTGAATGGAGGTGAATGGCCCACTCTCATTGTGCAAACATCAGGCCATGCTCTTCATGTGTATATCAATGGACAACTGTCAGGTATGTTGCTGATCGTAACTTCTTTCGCAAAGATAGCAATTTTCTCTAGATTCCATTTTGCTGATAAATAAGCAGGTAACACTTATCAGAAAAGAAGTCAAGCTGACTCCAATTTTTGGTTTCTGTTGCAAATTCAGGGTCAGCATACGGGACAAGGTCGAATAGGAAATTTGCATTTACCGGGAAAGTCAACCTGCGGGCTGGAACAAATAGAATTGCACTGCTCAGCATAGCAGTAGGACTACCGGTTAGTTATTTTCCTTTCTGTCTATTATCATCTTTAATCAAGGTAAAATGTATGTACGTGCTGGCACTGAACAACAGGTTGTGTTGCGCTATCTAGCATCCTTGCTAACTATTTCCATTTGTTGCGATTTCAGAACATTGGAACCCACTTTGAGAATTGGAATACTGGGGTCCTTGGTCCTGTTGCGCTCCATGGTTTTAAAAATGGTAAAATAGACTTGACCTGGGCAAAATGGTTTTACCAGGTGAGAGATTTTTCATTTTTGTGATTGCTTCGTATCTACCTCCTAATGCAACGATTTTGACTTTAACGGTCCTTCCATTTTGGATCTGCTTTATACAGGTTGGTTTGAAAGGAGAGACTATGAATCTTAGATCTGTGCATGGAGTTTCATCTGTGGATTGGATACGAGGTTCTTTGGTTGCAGAAAGACAGCAGCCACTAACATGGTATAAGGTAAAGCTCACAATATATATCATGTCTTCCCCAGTGAGTGATTGGATTATGTTTTTCCACTTCTTCCATTCATCTAATTCTCGTGAATTTGCAGGCTACTTTCGACGCACCTGGAGGAGATGAGCCATTAGCCTTGGACATGAGTACTATGGGGAAAGGCCAAGTTTGGATTAATGGAGAAAGCATTGGAAGATATTGGAGTACTCCTGCCATTGGTAATTGCGGTCACTGCAGCTATGCCGGAACATACCGACCGCCGAAGTGTCAATCTGGTTGCGGGAAGCCAACTCAAAGATGGTAAGACTCCGTGCATTGATATTTTGTGAATAGGTCTTCTTTCTTTAAGGAGGCTAGACCACAAGCACATTTCCAATGGAAGATTAAATACTGTCGGCTATCTGAGTTTCTTACCTGATGCATTCAATATTATTTTATGATATATCAGGTACCACGTACCTCGTTCGTGGTTAAAGCCAACCCAGAATCTTTTGGTACTTTTTGAGGAAATTGGTGGGGATACCTCAGGAATTTCTCTTGTGAAAAGATCAGTTACTAGCGTTTGTGCTCAAGTATCCGAGTATCACCCTACTACAAAAACCTTTGAACTTCAGAGTGTTGGCAAACATGATGAGGTTCCCAGACCCAAGGTTCACCTTCAGTGTCCCCGTGGACAATCTATCTCCACCATTAAGTTTGCAAGTTTTGGCACACCTGCAGGAACTTGTGGAAGTTACCAAAAAGGAACTTGTCACTCTTCAAGCTCTTATGACATCTTAAAACAGGTACTCAAAACTTTTTCTTGTTTTTAAAGTCTATCATATGTCTTACAGTTTGTTTGCTCACAATTGAACGTAGACTTGCATGTAATTCTACCATATTTCTGATATTTACTATTTTGGTCATGACTCATTGATCGTCTGGTTTATCTCCTTGCAGCAATGCATAGGCAAGCAAAAATGCACAGTAATCGTATCAAACAATAACTTCAAGGGAGACCCATGTCCATATGTCCTGAAAAGAGTTGCAGTTGAAGCTGTTTGTGGCCCAAAAATTACTAATAGGGGTTAAGATTCCAAGAAGAAGGGAGGGATCCAAACTACTTCCACGGCAAAATACTATCTCTGAGATTTAAATATTGCTAACTGTGGTAGTCCACCATCACATCAGAGAAGAGCCATAGGCGTTCCATTTATACAATGAGCAAAATTGCTTCTGTAATATAGAGTTTCACTAGCTAGAAGAGTGGCATAGATTTACTAAAGGAGATGGCAGAATTTGCTTTCTTCAATGTCTAGGATAATTCATTAAGGAAACATTTATTCTTCTGATTGTATTGTGTTACAGGGGAAATTTAAACCCCGAAAAATCTGTTTTGGGATAAGTTATCTTTAGTGAATTTATTCATTTCATTCATTGTGCACACTACTTGTGGAACACATGACAGGAAGTATGCTTTCTCTATAGTTTCTTATGTTTGAGTTTTTTTTTTTTTTGCATAATGGTTGCCTACCAGAAAGCAGCAGGAAAAATAGAATCCTGCGGAAATTTTGATAACTTATGGCAGATGGCTCCTTAAGAGCCAGGAGGGTCCTTTGTCCATGAGTAGTTTTTAGGGCCCAATATGCTAAGTTATGACACCAAGTTGTGAATAGAAATAAAAACACACCACCCTGAAGAATTTTGGTGAGGATCTCAGAGTCACAACAATTAGGTATGGCATGTGTTCGGCCTAATTCATATCACCTGTACTTCTTCAACTTGAACATTCACTGAATATCGTATTATTGAAACAACAACAGAACAGAAGTTTAAAGCTAAGCAGATTGGAAGCAAAAGGAAGGCACTGCGGATCCAACCAAACCAAAAAGAATGAACAGAAGGGCCAGGCATATCATAGTAATTAAGCTTCCAAATACAATTAAGCACATTCAAAATGCAATGAACACTTCTACTCATATATTAAAAACATCAGTCATAAATCCCAGATATAATTTCTCCACACAGATATAATACTAAAACCCAAGGCTTAGTTAGCTCAGCTACGATTAGTTCATATTATTGAGGCACAATAAAACTCAACTCCACACAGATGGACATGGAACGCAAACTACAGTATAATATGCAATGAGCAGTGAGTGCTGTGCAGTATCATCTGATCAGCAAGAGTGTTTTGCGATTGTATTCTGCAACTCATCTTTCTTTGCACCCACAACCCTGTCAACCTCCTTTCCATCTTTCAAGAAAACAAAAGTAGGCATCGCTTCAACATTCCATTCCTCAGAAACAGTCTGCAAAAATATAAGGATCAAACAACATGAGACCAACATCTTATCAAATTTGAAAACAATTGCTCTGGACGAAAATACATTTACGATGCTATTAAGATTTACTCACCCTCAATTCATCTACATCCACTTTAAGGAACAAAACATTAGGCAACTTCTTGGCAATCTCAGTTAGGATAGGCGAAATCATACGGCATGGTCCACACCATGAAGCAGTAAAATCAACCACAATCTGCAGCATATTTGAAATAACACCAACAGTAAGCTTAGTAAATCTATGCCACAAATTTTATGCTGTCTTAGGCCCATCAAAGACAAAACTACAAAGAAGCAAAACAAAATAACAAAAATATGACAGCAATCAACAGAGACACATCCATTTTGTGTCAAACAAAACAAGTACTTGCACCTTTTCAAACATAGAGGAATATCCATGAAGATGAATTAAAAATATGATTATCTCTCTAATCCCATAAACAGATATGACTTGGATTCTTTAACAAACACTAACATACAAAAGAGATGCACATAATGAATTGAGATCTAAGAACAAAACCCTAGCAAACTCATTCTCACAATCTAAATCTAAAATACTCCAAAAATAAATAAATATCATCACTGGAATCTAAATCCCATGATCAAGGAAGCCAAAAACAATTCCGAAAAGAAAAGGATCGGGAAAAAGATTACCAGCCTTTTAGCTTCGTTGCCCTTGTTAATATGTTCCTTCCAGACATCCAAAGTGTGACACCCAATTACTTGTCCTTCTTCAACTGCTGCCATAATTTTTCTCTCTTGATAGTGATTTTTTTTACTGGAAACTTTTTTTCACAATTGAAAAGACTGTTTTGCAGATTTATTCTTCTGTTCTGTCGATGATCTACTTTATGTAAATTCCTTCGGTTATACCCTAGGAGGTTACAAAAATCACGAAACTGTCACCGGGTCTTGCCTTGTAGGACCTGAAACGCGTTTGCCGTTTTACGTTACACGCGCTATGGGCTCCTCCTGTGGTGAAGAACATTTAAAATTCGTGTCACAGTGTAAAGATCGATTTTTATTGACGTTTCTCTGAATTGGAGCGTAATTTTTGGCGACAAAGCTTATCCTGTCCACATTCTTTTTTCATGATTAAACACTGTGTCGTCTATTAAAATAAAAAGTTTATCATAAAAAGTGTATTAAATAAATTAAAATAATTTATACTGTTGATTCGTTATAGGGTCTCTACATTGGCATGTTGTTAGAATTTTAAGTTAAAATTATCATGTGAGTAAAATATAGTTTTCAAGATTTAAACTCTAAAAGATGTGTCTGGGTTATGCCTTTTCATTCAAAAAATACCTAGTCATGAATAGGTGTTGTGGAGAGTCACTATTGGCCATGGAGAGTCACCAATGGATGAAAAGACACCTTGTAGAGTTACCATTGACTCTATATAAACCATCTCTTACTTTTGTTTTGAAATAAGTTATAATGGGGTTTCACAAGTTTTTGAGAAGCAGAAAACAAGTCTTTATGTCAAGAGTCAGAGTCATTTAAGAGCACAGTAACCGTAAACATTCGCTGGCCTAATAGTATTGTAGTCTACTTACTATAAGGCGTGATCGTTGTATCTTGGAAGGAGACATCTATAGAACCGTGAGCACAGTATGCGGGGATGAATTGTCTTTAAGGAAAGAGGATTACCTCGCCTCGATCAACCAATCCGATAAGTCTTTCTAACTCTCTTATTTGTTAGTATTTTGTTTGTAGCATGAAAGTGATTTCCGAGAAACCGAAACCGCATATTATTTCCAACACATGGCACCGCCCATGTATTTAGCAAATGTGGCAGGTAGGAGGGTAAATCCCTTTTAGAATGAAGCAAAGATGAGGTGATCAGGTAGTTTTTTCAGTGGAGTAAGGGTATGGCACACAAGGAGGTAGAGTCGATGTTGATTCAGTGAAAAGTTACTTGTGGGCCGCCCTGGTGACAAAAAAAATCTCCACTTCGAAAGCAGATTGCGTGCCGTTTGAAAAACTGAAAGCATGTGGCGTCGTCTTCAGCCACTACTTCGTTTGCAGTAGCACTTGATTGATATTGAGGGTAAAATAGTCATTTCAGGAAAAAATAATAATAGGGAAGATGACTTTATGACTAGGGGTGAATCAATATTTTCAGGCACTTCGACCCTATAGTCATTTTTGAGGTTCAAATTGAAATTAAAGGTGTTCAAAGACTGATTGTAAAAGGGAGCTTTAAAGATGAAACTCAACCTGCATTGCCAAAACACAAGCTTAGTCCCGGTTCGTTTAATCCTCATAACCAAAGGAAAAGTTCATCCCTAGTTCAACCTCTTATTGCCAAAAGGCAAGCTTTGCCCCTGCTTCAACCCTCGACTCGAAGAGAAGAGTTCAGCGGCCTAGCTCAACTCTCACGAGAGAGAGACTCAACCCTTGGTGTACAAGGCACTTATAGCCGTGATTTCATATATATCTCCGCGAGACACACTGGCCGTTAAGCTGTGATTCCAAGCACATCCTCACAAGATACGACTGGTCGCGAAGTCTCTAAACATTGTGAAACGTCCCTGGTTGACTCATGAACATGAGCGACCATGATTTAATTATACGTCCCTACGAGACACACTGGTTGTGATGCCATGGATCGTAGCACACGTCCCTGCGAGACATGCTGGTCGTGTAGGCTCATAAAACGTTAACGTCTGACTTATGAGCTTGAGCGGAGACATCCCACTCCCGTAAACACGACTCACCCATATTTGATCTTAGAGACGGATTTCGAGTACATCCTCGCGAGATAAAAACTGGTCATGTCTACTCTAGGCCCCGACTCGACTTTCTGAGGCCTCTTGGATAATTCCTAGAACATCCCTGCAAGATACACTGGTTATTCTGCCTCAGGGACGTGAGACAGACTCTTAGAACATCCTTTCGAGATACGCTGGTCATGTTGGCCCTAATATACGGACACAGTCGTAACTGACTCTTAACACATCCTTGCGAGATAAGATGGTCAAAGACAAGTGATCAGAGACATTATTAGGCGCGCAAGCCTCTCTCCCTATTTCGGACAAGTCCCAGCTGACTCTGAAGAAACTCAGTCGCATGAACCAAGCCTCGACCGACCTCATGATAACGTGAGTTGAAACATCTCATCTCTTAGTCAGCTTCTCAAACATAATCGTGACTAGTAAATTAAGTATGAACTGCACATGTTTATCCAAAAACATGGGTAAACTCCCTTAAGTTCTTCATGCTTAATAAAAGGACCCACAAGAAAGAATTCGACATCCACATGATATATGTGACTAGTCATGAAGAGATAGGGCCCAATTTCAACTTCTCTCACACTCTGCACACAATTTCTAAGGCATTTATTGCCTTTCACGTGACTCATCCTAGTCATGCTCACAAATTAGAATATGTTTTTATATCTTGGCTTATATCGGTCATAAAGAATATCAGTCACATACAAATGAGGGGATATCAATTACGGGTTTGGTCAGGAAGCTTATGACACGTGTGAGAAATACCTGGTCTATTTCTCGACACAAAAGGGAGTAAAGGTGGTGGAATACCTGGTCTCTTTCTCTCTTCAGCGATCCTCCCTAAGACCAGCCATATCTCTCTCTTGTGACTGAAGCATCCCTTGTAGAGCCATGTCTCTTGGTTTATACGAGTATTATTCGTGCTCAACCTCCCTAAACTCATTTTCAGAATCCATAAATCTCACTTCTAGCGTCTTACCTCTTTTAGGTAACTAGCCAAATGTATTTATAGACATAAACAATGTTTATTTTAATTATAAACATAAACAATATAATGCGCAAGTAAATGAAATCACACAACAACAAGATTTTTTTATCGAGAAAAACTGTCTTGCATAAAATCCAAGGGGCCTAATCCAATTCCGAATACTCTCAGAATTAAGAATCTATATAAATTAACTACCGCAACTTTGTATAGTTAATACCAAGTTGTTCGTTATTAGTTCCTTCAGTATCCTTGTGCCAACAACCAATTTAGCCTACGCACGTGAATCCCAAGATAGAGTCCACTATCTTGAGTTGATTCACTCACCGTGAAAAATTCTTCTCTCAACTCCTTTGGATCGTAACCCAAAACAGCAAGGATTAAATCTATTTTTCTAACTAAATCATTAACCAATCTCCCAAATTAATCTTTAGATCGGAGATAAAGTAGAGTAAAGGATCTTCGTTTAATCAATATAAACTCCTTTGGTCAAAGATCAAACCAAAACAAAGATTATCGAAATGATAAATCTCAGTGAACAAGCTTTATCCAAGAAACTTAACAAGAAGAAGCAACTAGTTAATTTGTTTGATCGTTACACAAGTATTATGCTTATAGATTTAAACAGCTTGTTTGGATCCTAGAGAATCAAGTGTGCAAGAATAATCACAAAGAGAAGTTTTCAATTCTTCAATCTTCAAATTAACCGCTTCACAAAGAACTTAATTTTATTATTCATCAACACACGTAGAACGGATTATGCTCATGTTGACTAATCAACAATTCTATCTACAGATATCGAGTCACTAGATTTGTAATAGTCAAATCCTCAAACAAACTTGAGTGGTCATAGAATAAACAAGTTTGATATATCATGGATAACTATACAATAGTTCTTATTAATCGGAAACTAAAATAACAATAAGATTTAGTTTCCCACTAACAGTACTACTAAAATCTTATTGGTCTCAAAGAATATTTTAAACGAAGGAAATGCAAGATGTTTTACCTAGATTACTCATATATCTTAACAAGTTCGCTTCCACACAATCACTTAAGTTGTGTGTCAAGGATGGGTTTGTAAGAATACAAGATCCACTATATATAGTGTTATGACCAAGGATAGAGTGGAAGACAAGGTATTGGACAGATTACACATACCTTGGAACATTCTTATTATACAAGCATTTTTTTGGTGTGACTGCCATGTTGTTGTAGTTGTTTGCAACTAGAAACAGGTAGAACGGGTGATGTCAAATTCTGAATTCAAAACTAGCTCTTTGTGGACTTTTATCAAACACTTTTATGCTGTCTTCTGGTGATAGGGAGGGAGTTTGTTGGTGGTGTTCTGATCCCTTTTAATACCTTCTTTCCTGCAAATCTATGGTAGAAACTCAAATACGATAAAAAAAAAACCACTTTCCTAACTCAATACAACTTCTAAATCAAGTCCCAACTTCTCCAAACACAACCACAAAATTACAGCAATAAACCAATTAGTTACTCACCGTTTCTTGACTAAAATAACACCCAAAACTCACTCATATTCATCCATTTCAAACGCAAAAAAATAAGCATAACTAATCCTACCTTGAATTCAAAATAGAGAAATTATGCAGCTTACACTCCATACTTCACTATCAGAATGTGTAACCCTTATACCAACAATCAAGAAACGTTTGTAAATCTTCAAAATCACACAATTATTAAAAAGAACAAAGGTACCCATTCTTCAATATCACCACAGAAACGACTTGACTAAATCAATTTCTTCAGAACCAAAGTAGAATTATTCTAGGGTTCCAACAACTCTTATTTCACTTCTTTGTAATTGAACTTTAGAGATTTTATCTAAATTGAAAATCTAACTTCAAAATCGTAATGAACATATATGAATCGGCATACCCGTGATATGAATTTTCCCAAGAGGGTAATCAAAAGGACCCTATTGGTTTTGTTTTCTTATTAATTTTCCTTCCCTGCAAACTTGAATTTACTTACAACCCATCAAGCCTAATCCATCAAAAATTCAAGTAACCCGTCAATCTGAGAAGTAACAAGACGATATTTATCTTCAATTTCAGTATCATCATCAACCTTTTTTTCTCAATTTTTATGCTGGTGATGATCCATATCGAATTGCACTTAGGTTACAACTCAGCATAAATGAGGTAGAGAAGAAGAAGGAAATGAACATTGAATTGCACTTAGGTTACCACCTCATCTGTTGGTTCTTCTCAATTTTTATATCTACCAAGTGGATAAGATGGAGGAGATGAACATAGATGAATATTTAATATTATTTTGATTCTTTCATCATATGTAGACCGTTGATTTTTCTCCGAGGTGTAAATCATCAGACTAGCCATTACTAACCTGACACTTATATAGGTAAATATGTGGCATCACTGAAGTGTAAAAAATAAATTTGATACGTAATTTCTAATCTCGGTCAACGAGAAATTGACCGACAATAGCGAGAAATTGACTAAAATAATGTACTTGGATGGAAAAAAATATATGCAAACAAGCCTATATTTGTAACTTTCAAAAAGGGGGGACATTTATCTTTCGGACCTAATAATAGGGAAACATATGTATATATCGATCCCTCGTTTTTTCTGTATGAGAACTGGATGCTAAATCGACATTGTCGGAGTTAGACAATGTAGTAGGAACTGAAGGATTTCTATAGGTATTAATTGGAACTGGTCTTTAGATATATTCTGAAAAAAAGGCATTTGCAACCTTAGTTTTGGACATACACTTTCTTTGTCATGAGAAATAGACTCACTCAAGAGTTTATCAGAGAGATACTTTATACTTTACTTGGACTTAGAAGAGGTAATTGATTGATTACCATTAGTTTTGAGAGAGTATTCTCAAAGCCTTGAGGTACGTTAGCTGAGTCTTTTCTAGGTCTCCCTTTACCTTTATTCTGACTTATTGTATTATATCGCACCAAACACAGATTGTTAGATTTTATCGTGGTTGTATGCTATGATACAAATTGAAATGACAAATATACCAAGTACACCACAAACTATTTGATATCAACCTATGCAAGACATACCCTGTGTAGTCTAATACAGACATGAAATGTCAATGAGATCACTTAACCAAGATGTATACTTGGTATATAGTGTAAGTTCAAAACCTAACCAAACGGAATCAAATCAAGTGCTTGATTAACATACAAGTGTATTTGAAAAGCCTGCGTACAACAACCACACCCAATATTTCGCTTAGCAATCTGTATGGACTAACTCCAATATACTTTCAAGAGAAACAACTAGACAGTCAGACTCAATCTTAATAAAAAGTATATCAAAGAGTTATATCTCAATTTCTCGATTCAATCCGCAATCAAACAAATAGGAATTTGCGATCCTGATTGAATACAAGAGAAATAACTTGAACGGTACCAAAGACCAATGTTTAAGGATCAATCAATTTCAATCAACAACCAAAGGTTGGATTTACAAATTGATCGATTCAACGCACAACCTGTGATATTTCAATTATATAACAAAATATAATGCGGAAAAGAAATAACATAGACACCGTAAGTTTTGTTAACGAGGAAACCGAAAATGCAGAAAAACCCCGGGACCTAGTCCAGATTTGAACACCATATTGTATTAAGCTGCTACAGACACTAGCCTACTACAAAGCTAACTTCGGTCTGGACTGTAGTTGAACCCTAATCAATTTCACACTGATTCAAGGTACAGTTGCGCTCCTTACATCTCTGATCCAAGCAGGATACTACGCACTTGATTCCCTTAGCTGATCTCACCCACAACCAAGAGTTGCTACGACCCAAATTCGAAGACTTGATAAACAAATCTTTCTCAAACAGAAAAGTCTATTGGAATAGATAAATATGTCTCCCACAGAAATACCTACGAGTTTTGTTCCGTCTTTTGATAAATAAGGGTGAACAGGAACCAATTGATAACCCAGACTTATATTCCCGAAGAACAGCCCAGTATTATCAATCACCTCACAATAATCTTAATCGATTAATGAAAAAAGATATTGTGGAATCACAAACGATGAGACGAAGGTGTTTGTGACTACTTTTCAATCTTGCCTATCGGAGATATAAATCTCAAGCCAATCTTACGATTGTACTCAATCACGATAGAAAACAGCAAGATCAGATCACGCAACTACAGAGAAAATAGTTGGGCCTGGCTTCACAATCCCAATGAAGTCTTTAAGTCGTTAACCTACAGGGTTTCGTGAAAAACCTAAGGTTAAAGGAGAATCAACTCTAGCTTATACAACTAGTATCACATAGGAGGTGTGGGGATTAGGTTTCCCAGTTGCTAGAATTCTCCTTTATATATATTTCAAATCAGGGTTTGCAATCTAAGTTACCTGGGTAACAAAGTATTCAATATTCACCATTAGATGAAAACCTGATTAGATTCAAGCTAATATCTTTCAAGCGTTGGATCGAACATTGCTTGTTATACACCAATGAAATGTACCTTCATTTAGGTTTGAGTAACCGTACCTAAACGTGTACACTTAGTAGGTTCAACAATAGTTAGCCATATGAGCACTTTCATATCAACCTTATTCATCTTTACCATAACTAGTTCAAATGAACTAGTTAGAGAGTTGTTCAATTGCTTAGATCTCATAGAAGTATGAAAAGACGACGGTACCCAAATATACCTCAATCTAAAACTTTTACACCTATAAGTCCTTTCTCCGAAAGTGATTGTCTATGGATTAAGTCGAGACAATACAACTAATCGGTTCACACTTCGTGTGATCGTCTATGGATACGAGATCGATACAGTACGACAACAAGATAACTTGTGTGATTGTCTATGGATACAAGATCGAGACAATACAACAACGAAGTATGATTACTTGATAATAGGTTCGGACTTAACCAAACACTATAGGATTGCTATCAAGTAATTAGGAATTAACGTTTGTGTATTGTACTTCTAATTATACTAAAATAATTATAATTGCGGAAATAGAAAAGTAAAAGACACAACAATATTTTGTTAACGAGGAAACCACAAATGCATAAAAACCCCGGGACCTTGTCCAGAATTGAATACTCTAAGAATTAAGCCGTTATACAAAATCTAAACCAACTTCGTATAGTTGAGACCAAGCAACTAAACCTATAGTTCAACTAGTTCCCTCAGTATCCATGCGCCTCCAACTTGTAATAAGTCACGCACTTAGAACAATTCCTTTGGTTCGTATTCCAAACAGTAAAGGAACAATAAATCTGTTCGGTAACAACTCTTTTCAAACAAAGTGATATGAGTTTGACAAAAGGCTCTTCCGTTTATCCCAATAAACTCCTTTGTCGGGTTCTTAGATCAATCTCTTCAACAACTACCAAAGTAATTGTTTAGATGATGCAATCAATACTCTTAATCACAAAGAAATGTATTGATGTCGATCTACTCAACTAATCAATCAAGGTTATCACAAAGATAAACCGATTATAGTTGGATCCCTCCAGCCGATCAATTTTTGTGCACACCAAAGATTATGAACTCAAATAAGAAATCTTCTTTGTCTTCAAATCTTCTTAGATCTTTAATAAACACTTGCACACAAACAACTTGAATCTCTTGTGATCAATCACACACAGAACGGAGTCTTCTAACGATAGATTATTAGAAGACGTCTTTAGATCTACAAACAGTTCTAAAGATCCTTGTCGATACTTCGATCTAGTTTGAGTGAATCTTATATCAGAAGAGAATATTCTAAGGCATAAACAAACTAGGTGCAATCAAAGTTCAACAACCGTAAGTCAATCAAATCAATCGAAAACTAATAATAAACTGCAATTATCTAGTTTCCCACCAACGGTACTCGTAGAGCTTCTCAATCCCAAAGAAGTCTTTAAAACGAGCGGTCGTAAGAGATTTCGCCTAATTAGGGTACTTTCCTCTCCGAATAGACGGCTCCACCAGTAACAACACAACTAGGTAGTTTTGCTGGCTATGAGGATTAGTTTGCTTGAAATGCAAACTTCAATATTTATAGACCAAGGAAGTTTGGACACCAAGGAATTTCCAAAACCGAATATTCTCAAAGATATGCAATAAAGTCCAAACCGGTTTCCATAATTCCTGGAAATGCATTGTCCAAATATTGCCCGAAATCTCAGTAGTAAATCTCCAATTAGTAAACGCACATTACCAATTTTTATTTTCTAAAGATATGCATTTAATTGCTGGAAATTAAAAGCATATTAAACTAAAAACCTTAATTAAAAGATTCTCAATTTATTTCGATCCGGGATTCTCCTTTAGTTATTAAGGAATATCTTTGAACAATAAAAGATAAGAGTTACTGCACATGTTCAAAGTATGTCGACATCTTTACTTTATAAATCCATTTTCATATTTACAATCTTGGAACCGATTTGCCAAACTTCCAAACAAGTTTAGAATTGGTTCATCTGACTTCCAAGAACTATGTGATTGATTATCCTATCAAATCACCATTAATGGGTTTCACGGTTCTACCAAAACACAAGGCTTGATCGGTCACACTAGCTTTCCAAAAATTGGTTGACTAGGTACTATGATCGGTTACCACTTATTTATGGTATTTACTTGTGATCGGTTGCACAAGTCATAGGATCGGTTACCAATTCCTAAGACTTGTTGTACCTCTTACAAGGATCGATTCCACATACTTGTGATCGGTTGTACCTCTTACTAGGATTGGTTCCCCAATGTCTAGAGTTGGGCATACCAATTACAATATATCGATCATACCATCTCAGGTGATTACTTAAGATCGGTTTCACTAATAAAAGTCATACCAATAACAAAGTCAGGCATTGTGAATAGTTTTACCAAGATACATAAACAAGTTATGAGCGGTTATACTAAACACACATATTGGTAATCCAAAGATTTGGAATGAATAACAATACCAATAAGCCTAGCGATTTCCCTTTCGATTCACAAAACAAGTTTATGAATTTACTTCCTTTAAACGAATGTAAAACATTGTTTCCTAGGACGAAATATTCACCCATACCCATACATAATCACAATAGCATTCATACGATTATGTCGATGTCTTATATACGAAGTTCATAAGATAGACGTTATACTTCGTATTGTAATTCCTTAATACTATGTCTAACTAGAGTATAATCATTCACAGTTTCGCAGTTATGTTTTCAATATGCACGACTTGAAAGATACGTTAGGAATGAAACAGTTCAAGTCAAATATTACTAACCTCAAGTGGAAGGATGATGTCATCGTTGTAGTTCTTTATTTCTTCACATTCTTCAAATCTTCACGTAATACTTATAAGTCTCATATCCTAGTAACTTTCTAGCTAACCTATACGAAGTTGACTCTAGTAAATAATCAAGCGACTCTTTAAATGAGTTTTTGTTCACTAAAATATGACAACCAAACTTGACATACCAACGCTTGGTGGGTTTAACCAAGCTATGCTCTAACAATCTCCCCCTTTGTCAATTTTAGTGACAAAACTCTTACATCATATGGATATACAAATTAATTACAAGAATTCATTACACATATGCTTGATTCCAAGTTTCAACAGCACAATAACCTGTAAACATTCAATCCATAAATGCCGTTGTTGACATTATAATAACAAAGCTAATACTCCCCCTAAAGGTAAGATAGGTAGATTTTCAATCCGCACGTCTTTGTTATTCCCTTTGTAGTTAAGATAACCACAAGTATCAATATGATATGTTACTCCCCCTTAGTCTATGCTTTACTCTTTTGTTAGATATAACTGAAAAAGCGGGGGTCTAACAACCTCACCCAATATTTCGCTTAGCAATCTGTATAGACTAACTCCAATATACTTTTAAGAGAATCAATTAGACAGTCAGACTCAATCTTAATAAAAAGTATATCGAAAAGTTCTATCTAAATTTCTCGATTCAATCCCAACTCAAACAAATAGAAATATGCGAGTCTGATTGAATACAAGAGAAATAAACTTGAACGGTACCAAAGACTAATGTTCAAGGATCAATCAATTTCAATCAACAACCAAAGGTTGGATTTACCAATTGATCGATGCAAACGCACAACCTGTGATATTTCAATTGTATAAAAAAATATAATGCGGAAAAGAAATAACACAGACACCAGAAGTTTTGTTAACGAGGAAACCGCAAATGCAGAAAACCCCCGGGACCTAGTCCAGATTGAACACCACACTGTATAAAGCCGCTACAGACACTAGCCTACTACAAACTAACTTCGGTCTGGACTATAGTTAAACCCTAATCAATCTCACACTGATTCAAGGTACAGTTACGTTCCTCACGTCTCTGATCCCAGCAGGATACTACGCACTTGATTCCCTTAGCTGATCTCACCCACAACCAAGAGTTGCTACGACCCAAAGTCGAAGACTTGATAAACAAATCTGTCTCACAAAGAAAAGTGTATTGGAAAAGATACATCTATCTCCCACATAAATACCTATGAGTTTTGTTCCGTCTTTTGATAAATCAAGGTGAACAGGAACCAATCGATAACCCCGACTTATATTCCTAAAGAACAACCTAGAATTATCAATCACCTCACAATAATCTTAATCGACTAGCGAAACAAGATATTGCGGAATCACAAACGATGAGACGAAGATGTTTGTAACTACTTTTCTATCTTGCCTATCGGAGAAATTAATCTCAAGCCAATCTTACGATTGCACTCAATCACGATAGAAATAGCAAGATCAGATCACGCAGCTACAGAGAAAATAGTTGGGTATGGCTTCACAATCCCAATGAAGTCTTTAAGTCGTTAACCTACAGGGTCTCGGTAGAAACCTAAGGTTAAAGGAGAATCGACTCTAGCTTATACAACTAGTATCACATAGGAGGTGTGGGGATTAGGTTTCCCAGTTGCTAGAGTTCTCCTTTATATAGTCTCCAAATCAGGGTTTGCAATCTAAGTTACCTTGGTAACAAAGCATTCAATATTCACCGTTAGATGAAAACCTGATTAGATTCAAGCTAATATCTTTCAACTGTTAGATCGAACTTAACTTGTTATATACAAATGAAACATACGTTATTTAGGTTTGAGTAACCGTACCTAAACATGTACACCTAGTTGGTTCAACAGTAGTTAACCAATGGTTAGCCATATGAGCACTTTCATATCAACCTTATTCATCTTCACCATAACTAGTCCAAATGATTCAAAAGAACTAGTTCGAGAGTTGTTCGATTGCTTAGATCTTATAGAAGTATACAAGACACAATCGAAGACAAATCGGTTTTGATTCACTCGAATCGATTCATGAACATTATAGCCACGGTTTGCAAATTGCATTCCTTAATATATAAATGTTTTAGTTCATGAACAAACCAATTTTAGAAAGTAACACACTTAAGTATGCGTACGGGTATGCGTACTTAAGTAACCGGATTTGAGTTTGTTTTGT
Source organism: Papaver atlanticum (assembly GCA_023531105.1). Taxonomy (NCBI): domain Eukaryota; kingdom Viridiplantae; phylum Streptophyta; class Magnoliopsida; order Ranunculales; family Papaveraceae; genus Papaver; species Papaver atlanticum. Next base: position 6,840,440 of record JAJJMB010014260.1, on the reverse strand, counting down.
TTTCCAAACTCAGCATAAATTCACGGACGTGAACTTTCCGCCAGTATGCGTATGGGTACGCATACTTAGGTAACCGGATTGAGTTGGTTTTGATTTCAAAACTCAGCAGAAATTCACGGTCGTGAACTTCCGCCAATATGCGTACGAGTACGCATACTTACCCAGTCTCCGTCAACCATTTAGTACACACACAAGTATGCATACATTTGGTTCCCGGTTTTGGACTTATACACTAATGCGCGAATACATTATATGCTTATATCCAAAGATGGTTACATGTTCTAAACTCTTTATTTCAATCATTGAAACATTCTTAGAGGATGTTAAATAGAGGTTATTCACACACTATTTTTCATCAAAGCAATTTTAAAGATATTGAAATAATCAACATGACTTTCGTCACTTATAAAGATGAACTTGGTCAAAGCGAAAGCTTACCAACACATATTTCGAGAAATAGATAGGCGAGATAAACTCGGATCGAAATAGCAAATGTGTATAATCGAAGTCTATATAGTAATACACTTTTGTCTCAAGATAGGAGATAGAGTAGATAGACTTTTGAGTGATAGATAAGTTCAAGTCTCCACATACCTTTTTGTCGATGAAGATCCACCGGTTCCTTGAGTAGTTCTTCGTCTTTGCATGATGAACGCCGTGGAGTCTAGAGCTCAACTATACTTTCTATCCTAGTCCGAGACTTAGCTATAAGTAGACTAGAAATCAACACTTATAGTTTTGGCAACTAAACTTGACAACAAGATTGAGATAGCAACGCTTGCGAGTTCGACCGAGCAATGCTCTAATAATCTCCCCCTTTGTCAATTTTAGTGACAAAACTATCAATACATATGAAATACAAAATAAATAAACTTTGCAGCTTCTCTTCCACATGCATGATCTCCTTGGTTATTCAACATTACTTGAAATCTTCGTCACTTCCAAGTACTCCAATGATTCCAAAGATATTCAAATCAGCATCACCGTTGTTGAAGATCCGTAGCCATAACAATGAGAAAACAAAAGCTCTCAATCATTGTTACACAGTGTCACAGTGTTATTACACAGCATCAAAGTTCAATTGTATCACAACTTTGACAACAATACTATGGTGATATGTATCACTCCCCCTTAGTCAATACTTCATCTCACATGAAAACTACTCCCCCTTACATAATGATCTGAAAACCATATGTATTTGTAGTGTGAACTACACATTAATTCTCCCCCTTTTTGTCAATAAAATTAGCAAAGGTACGAAAACTAGTGGGATCCTAATGAAATTTCCATAGAGACACTTCCTGACCAAATGAAAGCACATATCAACTTTTTAGATGCAATCATATAGCTGAAACTAAATGCATTCATCAAGGAGGTTATAAAGATACAAGATAACCCCTATAATATTCCATAGCCGCACTCCCCACAAAGATTTGGAAATTAAGCACAAGTTCAATTAAGAACTCTCCCCCATATAATATCATTCCCGAAAGAATAACAAGAGCGACCTTACTTTCACAAGAAAAGAAGGATTTCTTTGGAAAACAACAAATCACATAAGAATATGAATTTGTATCCAAAATTCTCAATTAAATTAACCACAAGAGAACCCGTGATTAATTCAATCGGAAATGCTCAACATAAGAAAACTTACGGAGCCGCACAATATATACATAAAATATGGATCAGGGAAGATCAATACTGCGGAATAAACAAAGATTCATTCTATCTTTCATCACTATTTGCATAATGACATATAATAGACTTAATCTTTGTAAACAAAAGCTCATCCTTTCTTCCATCAATATTTGCATAATAACATAAAAGGCTTATCTTTTGTTTGTCAAAAGTTCATTCATTCTTTTATCAATACATGCATATCGACATATGAAAGACTTAACTTTTGACCATGCATGGGACAATCATGGTTCACGGACGCAAACACACATATCCCATAACAAATTGCAATATATAAAACCATAAAGATTAATACTGCAAAATCATCTTCCAAAACTTTAGAATTTAAATAAATAAATCTAAAAACATTAAAGATGAAAACGTTGGACATAGCTATGTGTAATCACAATAATGGCTATTCCAAACTCTAGTTATTCTTCTTAAAAACACAAGAATAAAATTCTCATAAGAAGCTTTCCTAGACAAAATAAGATCAACAAGCTGATAAATAAAGATAGACTCCTAAACCACCAAAACCGAACACGAACTAAAAATAAATAGACGTTTCGAAATCCTCACGAGCCTTGAGGTCTTTGAGCTTGTGATTGACAGCATCTACCGCTTCTTCAGAGAAGATATCCTCATTGAGAAGATCTTTAACATGTGTCTTTATGAGATCAAGGGCATCACATTAACATCTTTTCCATCAGAGCACATGATGCTTGGAGTATCCATACGTGTATGGGTTTGTGAGAGGAAATCATAATTTAAACTCAACAGGCAGTCTCAAGATGAAAAGAGTTTCAGAGAAGGAAAAAGGAATGTAGGGTTACAGAACCTTTTAACCACACAGGTTCACACACGCACAATTCACGACCCTAAAGAGAGTAGAATTGTAGAGAATAACCCTCTTTTATTGAATACACAGGGAAGTCTCTTCCAATATCAATTGAAAAGAAAGAATTCCAAATCATACAACAACTCTAAGAAAAAAAATTCTTTTAAGCCTGAGGTGTGCATAATCTGGTCTCTTTTAATCAGGCACGTGAGACAAGATGCACAAAAACAATACAATTAAGTAACCTTTTTCAACTCAGTTCTTAACACATCAAGACTCTTCAAAGTATCAACGAGCTGCAGTTTTGCTTCCTCAAAATATTTAAGAAAATCATGAACCACTTCAGCGGAAACCATATCCTCATTCTCAACATCCTAATGTGTATAGGCATAGTAACATGAGGCATTAGGATGATCGTATTCTACTAGGGTTCTTTTATTCCTCCCTTTGGACTCGAAACCTCTTGCAAAATCACCAGAGCGTGAAGATGAAGACATTCTTGACACAACACAAAATAACCCAGAGCGTGCGAACGTGACTCAAAGGTTTGGTATTTAAATGGTTTCTTAGGGAAGGTAACTTTTAGGGTTTCCAAAATTGATTCGTGACAGTAACGCAGGTACCCGTACGAATACAAATTGACCCATAAACAAAAAACACACTCAAAAGGTCGTTCATTTAAGTCACGACAGAAATTTTGCTACATGAAAGTTTTCACAAACTTTTGGCTCAATAAATTTTATATCTCAATAGAGAAACAATTTAGAGCACAAAAGTAGCAGGCAACAAAGTTGCGAAGAAAAACTTCTTCGAAAACAAAGTAAAACGAAAGCAAAACGAAGAACATCTTCAGACACAGCTAATACTTAAGCAAAGTTGTCTGCAGACAATAGTTTAGCTATAAACGATAAGAAAATAGCTCAACTAAACAGAAAACAATTTTGACAAAAGTATACCTGATTATTAACACAACTTACTCAACATGAATTTTTATGAGTAAGTTCTCAACCCTTGTGATTAATTAGCACAAGAATGAGCCCTAAGCTCATTAAATGAACGATGTTCATGGTTGATTCTCTTTTTCCTTTCAAATCTAGGAAATAATCTCTTTTGATGTGAGAAATTATCATAAAACTTACTGTCATCAAAATATGAGACATAGTTTGAGTTCTTACCAGAAGAATTTTGACTAGAGGCGGCTGACAGCCTGTTGACGATTTCTTTATAACCTTTAATTATCACCTTTAGGTTATTTCTCATATCATCGTTTTTGCTCCCTTCTCCTGATACTCTGTTCACATCAAAAGTAACATTATCTCCCTTTTTGACAGAAGAAGATTTCTGATCTTTTCTTAGACGATTTTTGTTGAGTCGTCTGTTATGCTTCTGAACATTTTAGGAACTCATCGAACTAACTTTCCTGGTAGAATACACAGGGTAAGTACTGAAACCAATTGGTTTAGACATACGAATGTCAGTTACACCTTTAAGGATCAAGTCTAAGGTGTGTTGAAGTCGAACAAAGGAATTGTTATTCAACCTAGAGTTTCTCTTTTGCTTAACAGACCCTTTTGAGTCACAAAAGAGACATACTTTCTGATCACGAGGGTGATTAGATAGTAGAGACTTAACATCATCATTTGGAGATTTCTTCCTTCCATGTGATGTGGAACATCCTTGATTAGAGGAGGTTATAGGCACATCTTTTCCAATAGGAAGGGATTCCGATTTTACTTATGGAACTGGAACTCTTTCAGTCGTGACAGAAGTGGATGGTATAGTAGACTTTTTGGAACATCCTTGAATAGAGAGTTTACTCAAGCGATGTTCGATTTCCAAAGCATCCTTTTTGAGGATTTTCTCAAGTAAGATACGTGAAGACTGAACTTCAGCATTTTCTTTGCTAGGAGCTTTTCCTTTAGAGTCACAGTCTCTTACTATACCAAGAAGAACATTGACATTGTTTTTCAACCGATTAAATCTATCAGCTTGGATTCTAACAAGGTTTAGAATCAATTTACTCTCTTCAGCTGCTTCCCATTCGTCGGAGATAGACTCTTTTGAAGGGTAATCGGAACAACACATGTCAGTGTCAGTCTGTTTCTTCAGAACACTAGGTTAGTCTATATTTGAGATTGACGAATCTTTGTCTTTAATAGACATTGTTGAAACAGAACTTTTGTTTCTGGTGACACGTTTATTAGAGATATTACTGCCGTCCATAGAGTTAGATCGCTACAAACACAGACTTATGAGGTCTTTAAACGTGTTTGCCTGCTCTGATACCAATTGAATCACGATAGAAATAGCAAGATAGAAATAGCAAGATCAGATCACGCAACTACAGAGAAAATAGTTGGGTCTGGCTTCACAATCCCAATGAAGTCTTTAAGTCGTTAACCTAAAGGGTCTCAGTAGAAACCTAAGGTTAAAGGGGAATCGACTCTAGCTTATACAACTAGTATCACACAGGAGGTGTGGGGATTAGGTTTCCCAGTTGCTAAAGTTCTCCTTTATATAGTCTCCAAATTAGGGTTTGCAATCTAAGTTACCTTGGTAACAAAGCATTTAATATTCACCGTTAGATGAAAACCTGATTAGATTCAATCTAATATCTTTCAACCGTTAGATCGAACTTAGCTTGTTATACACAAATGAAATATACGGCATTTAGGTTTGAGTAACCGTACCTAAATGTGTACACCTAGTTGGTTCAACAGTAGTTAACTAATGGTTAGCCATATGAGCACTTTCATATCAACCTTATTCATCTTCACCATAACTAGTCCAAATGACTCAAATGAACTAGTTCTAGAGTTGTTCAATTGCATAGATCTTATAGAAGTATACAAGACACAATCGAAGAAAAATCGGTTTTGATTCACTCGAATCGATTCATGAACATTATAGCCACGGTTTGCAAATTGCATTCCTTTATATATAAATGTTTTAGTTCATGAACAAACCAATTTTAGAAAGTAACACACTTAAGTATGCGTACGGGTATGCGTACTTAAGTAACCGGATTTGAGTTTTTTTTGGTTTCCAAACTCAGCAGAAATTCACGGACGTGAACTTTCCGCCAGTATGCGTATGGGTACGCATACTTAGGTAACCTGATTGAGTTGGTTTTGATTTCCAAACTCAGTAGAAATTCACGGCCGTGAACTTCCGCCAGTATGCGTACGGGTACGCATACTCACCCAGTCTCCATCAACCATTTAGTACACACACAAGTATGCATACATTTGGTTCCTGGTTTTTGAATTATACACTAATGCGCAAACACATTATATTCTTATATCCAAAGATGGTTACATGTTCTAAACTCTTTATTTCAATCATTGAAACATTCTTAGAGGATGTTAAATAGAGGTTATTCTCACACTATTTTTCATCAAAGCAATTTTCAAGATATTAAAATAATCAACATGACTTTCGTCACTTGTAAAGATGAACTTGGCCAAAGCGAAAGCTTACCAACACATATTTCGAGAAATAGATAGATAAGATAAACTCGGCTCGAAATAGCAAATGTGTATAATCGAAGTCTATATAGCAATACGACTTTTGTATCAAGATAGGAGATAGACTTTTGAGTGATAGATAAGTTCAAGTCTCCACGTACTTTTTTGTCGATGAAGATCCACCAGTTCCTTGAGTAGTTCTTCGTCTTTGCATGATGAACGCCGTGTAGTCTAGAGCTCAACTACACTTTATATCCTAGTCCGAGACTTAGCTATAAGTAGACTAGAAATCAAGACTTATAGTTTTGGAAACCAAACTTAACAACAAGCTTGAGATAGCAACGCTTGCGAGTTCGAACGAGCAATGCTCTAACAATAACGTTTAAGCACCATTGTCCTTTCCTTAGTGATACCAAATCACTTGTTTACTCCATATATTTCTCCCCTTTTTTTCCACAAAATGACACAAGTAAGAGCAAATAAAGGACAAACCGATAGGATCTTACAAATCTTAAGAAAGACTTGCAAAACCTATATAAGTTAAGCACGAGGGTTCCACACACCATTTTAGATAACCAATATCAAAACTGAAACTACAAAGTAATTTTGTTTTGATATTTTACCAAGGAAACAATTTCCCGAAGTAATTATCTCTAATAGTTTAGCAAATCAAAAATCGACTAACATCTTAGTTCCTTTGCTAAACCGATTGTACAAATACAATCGCTTGTTCGATAAGACCAAAATAAAGATCAGAATTAACTCTATTTTTCTCATTAGGCTCTAATTATTCTCATCAATAACTTAGACCTTTTACTTTTAAACAAGACAAGTACTAGGTTAGTTAACTAGCATTTCTTGTTAAGGAATTCGATTAGACTTGAATAACTGAAACCTTCACTTTGATAAGTCTAACTAAGATCAGAATTAACTTAGTTTCTCTTATCCGGAATCCAATTGGACTAAAAAATTGATCCCGAAAACTCTTTTGTTAATCTATAAATAATCCATACAAACCAAATAAATCAACTTGTATAATCATTTACCTCAACCGGAAGCAATTGAAAAAAACATAGACATTATAGCACCGCAATTGCACCGAAATTTTGTAAGCCTAAAAAATTGATACCAAACAATAGTTTTTCTCAACCAGAAACAATTGAATCACACACACATCCGTATACAAATAATGGAAAAAACATCAATTGTACCGAAATTTTGTTAAGCAAAAGTAATAAATATATGCAATAAAAATCAGGCTTTTCTTAAATAGGAAAACGATTAACTAACAAAGTCGTTACCTCAAATTTCGCATCATCTTCACCCCAGAAATATATATCATCAAGCGCCAGTTCAAGATAGAACTCTCCCCCGTTTTGTTGTCATCCTCTCGCAAGACAAAAGAACAACAACAAAGAGCAACCTTTACCAGAGAAAGGTTGAAAACCTGTTTTAACTATTGCAATGCAAAAGTTGAAACCCCGAAACAAATATGATTTTATGCGTAACCAAAACGATTCAATATATTGTGACTTTTTCACATATTGTTTCAATCAGAACCCCTCATGATCCTTTGATAAAGCCTACCAACATGGGCTAGAACTCAGTCCTACTAAATCAAAAAGTCACCCAAACCATAAGGGTTCGCATATGAGATCGAATATTAAGGTCATGAAAACCGAAATCAAACATCTCATAAACATATATAGCAATAATATAAAGCATTCAAGCACAGGCTATGTAATCGAAACTATCACAATAAAAATTATAAACTAATAATTTTATTCATAAATAAGATAGTTTTATTCATAATAGACCTTATACAATTTATTGAAAGAAACCAAAAACTGATGTCTATTTTTTAACAGATTTTTCAAAGATCATCTTCAATTTCCTCAAATTTTTCAGGATCTTCATCAACAGCATCACGACTGATATCTCGGATTCTGCACACAGTACCTTGATTATGTTCACAGGCTAAAGCATTAACCTTCCGATTAATATTCCAAGCATACTCCCTGTTACCAATTCCAAGTTTAATCAGCTTTCTTTGGTTACAGATAACAGTTCTTAGTAGTGCTGCCTGTCTATGATGAGTTTCAATAGTACTGAGGAGGACTTGTCGTGGATTGATAATATCAATCTTAGCATCAAAAATATTTTGGACAAGGAGATGAGTCACATCTTCATTTTCATTTTCTATATCTTCACAACCAGATTTCTTGAAGGTATCATCAAGATGAACATTTTCCTTAGAAGTCATTCCACTCAAGGCTTTCAGAAGTTTTGCTTGAGATCTGGTTTGAGGATACTGAAAAGACGAGGGTGCCAAAATATACCTCAATCTTAAACTTTTCCACCTATAAGCCCTTTCTCCGAAAGTGATTGTCTATGGACTGAGTCGAGATAATACAACTAATCGGTTCACACTTCGTGTGATCGTCTATGGATACGAGATTGAGACAATACGATAACAAGATAACTTGTGTGATTGACTATGGATACAAGATCAAGACAATACAACAACGAAGTGTGATTACTTGATAATAGGTTTGGACTTAACCAAACACAATAGGATTGCTATCAAGTAATTAGGAATTAACGTTTGTGTATTTTACTTCTAATTATAATAAAACAATTATAATTGCGGAAATAGAAAAGTAAAAATCACAGCAAGATTTTGTTAACGAGGAAACCACAAATGCAGAAACACCACGGGACCTTGTCCAGAATTGAATACTCTCAGAATTAAGCCGCTATACAAAATCTAAACCAACTTCGTATAGTTGAGACCAAGCAACTAAACCTATAGTTCACCTAGTTCCCTCAGTATCCCTGCACCTCCAACTTGCAATAAGTCACGCACTTTGAACAATTCCTTTGGTTTGTATTCCAAACAGTAAAGGAACAACAAATCTGTTCAGTAACAACTCTTTTTCAAACAACGTGATATGAGTTTGACAAAAGGCTCTTCCGTTTATCCCAATAAATTCCTTTGTCAGGTTCTTAGATCTATCCAATAACAACTACCAAAGTAATTGTTTAGATTTTGCAATCAATACTTTGAATCACAAAGAATTGTATTGATGCCGATCTACTCAACTAGTCAATCCAATCTGTCACAAAGATAAACCGATTATAGTTGGATCCCTTTCCAGCCGAAACAACTTTTGTGCACACCAAAGATTATGAACCCAAATCAGAAATCTTTTTCGTCTTCAAATCTTCTTAGATCTTCAATAAACACCTGCACACAAAAAACTTGAATCTCTTGTGATCAATCACACACAGAACTGAGTCTGTTAACAATGAATTATCACAAGACGTCTTTAGATCTACAAACAGTCTAAAGATCTCCCGTCGAAACTTCGATCTAGTTTGAGTGAATCTTATATCAGAAGAGAAGATTCTCAAGCATAAACAAACTAGTTGCAATCAAAGTTCAACAACCGTTAGTCAATCAAATAAATCGAAAACTAATAATAAACCGCAATTATCTAGTTTCCCACCAACGGTACTAATAGAGCTTCTCAATCCCAAAGAATTCTTTAAACCGAGCGGTCGAAAGAGATTTCGCCTTATTAGGTTACTTTCCTCTCCGAATAGGCGGCTCCACCAGTAACAACACAACTAGGTAGTTTTGCTAGCTCTGAGGATTAGTTTGCTAGAAATGCAAACTTCAGTATTTATAGACAAGGAAGTTTGGACACCAAGGAATTTCCAAAACCGAAAATATTCTCAAGATATGCAATATATTTCCAAATTCGGTTTAATAATTCCTGGAAATTCTCTGTCCAAATATTGACCGAAATCTCAGAAGAAAATCTCCAACTAGTAAATGCACATTACTAATTTTTATTTTCTAAAGATATGCATTTTAATTGCTGGAAATTAAAAGCATATAAAACTAAAAACCTTAATTAAAAGATTCTCAATTTATTTCGATCCGGGATTCTCCTTTAGCTATTAAGGAATATCTTTGAACAATAAAAGATAAGAGTTACTGCACATGTTCAAAGTATGTCGACATCTTTACTTTGTAAATCCTTTTTCATATTTACAATCTTTGAACCGATTTGCCACACTTCCAAACAAGTTTAGAATTGGTTCATCTGTCTTCCAAGAACTATGTGATTGATTATCTTATCAAATCACCATTAATGAGTTTCACGGTTCTACCTCAACATAAAGTTTCGGTTCTACCTCCAAGTGGGTACTAGGATCGGTTACATTAGTTACCATAAAATGGCTAACTAAGTACTAGGACCGGTTACCACTTCTTATGGTAATATTTGGGGTAAAAACTGATTCTGCTAATTTTGGTAAATTTGGGTGTGTTGATGAGAAACGAATTCAAACCGTAAACAAATGCACTGCACGGGAGTACTTTAGATTCGCGAGATCAATCTGTACAATCCTGGCCTAAACCAGGAAATGGCCGTTCCAGTCTTGCTTCGGTCACAAAGTGAAAGAGAAGGGTTGATCTTAGGGAGGTAAGCGAAGAAGGTGTTGAGATCAAAAATATTGAATTTTGATGGTGTGGCTGTTTTATGACTTGTATCAGAATATGGAACTGGCTTGCAGAATGTAAGCTATCAGTTCTTGGTGTTTTCTTGATACTTGTGTTGATAACACTTGTGTTCTTTTGAAATAGGTTGAAATCCTATTTATACAAGTCATGTTCGAGCACACCCTGATCTCGTAGGAAGTGGAGGTGATTAAGCAGTGGAGAAATGGGGTTGTGTAAAAAGTGGTGATCACCACGTTTCCATTACGAGGGAAAACTTGTCACATTTTCGCCCACTACTCTCATTGCTGTTAACCGTCCGTCCCTTCCCAACACTTTCTCGTAATGGGCGCATTGCACACCTCACGCTGTAAACCGCCAAACCAATACCCCAGTGAGTATCCCCCATTTTGTTTGTGACATGTTTGATGTCTCGAGTTAATGGGTTAAGTCGTGAGACTCGCCGCTAAAAACAACACATAATGCTTTTAGGTCAAATTATTTGTGAAATCAATATTTATAAAACATCGCTTATAATCGAAGTATATAAAGCATCGCTTTTAAACAAGCAGCTGAAAATAATCGATGTGCAGGAAACATCGTTGTTTTAGATCTCGTTCAAATTAGTCGCGAATTGAACGTCTTAAAAAAGGTAGCGTGACCGGCCACCTTTGGGCGATTTTTTAGAACCCTATGGGTGAGCTATCAATTGGTCGATTGCTCCCTATGGAGGAGGGGTGTCCGATGATCACAGCGTTACCCTGTTAGCCTTCTGAAAATAAATCTAAACCATCCGACCAGGCTAGCGAAGTTGGATGGACGAGATGATTTGCGGCAGTTTCCTATTGACGTTGATTTAAATTAGGGTTTAGAGGCCGTGTGGCCAATCCTATATTGGCTGGTCGATTGAAACGCTGGTCGCTAGTTTGAGCAGGCCGATCGGTCAGGTGCAAAGGCAAACTGTCGGTGAGCATGCTGACGTCTCCTGGGCCGCCTGAAATTGGATCTAAGCCACTCAATGTGGCTGGCGAAGATGGATGGTTGTGATCGATTTACGACAGTAGTGTGTCGCCGCAACATAAACTAGGGTTTTCAAACAGCGCGTTCATCCTACTTTGGGCTAACAATTCAATGCACTCCTGGTTTGCCGTGGACAAGTCGATTGACCAAGGATGTAGTTGGGTCGCTGGTGAACACGCCAGTACCCTTTTGATCATTCGAGGGAAGATCTAGACCATCCAACTAGGCTAGCTAAGTTGGACGGATGTGATGAATTTGAGACCGTTATGGTCGGTCTTGGCTCGTTTGAGCTCTTTTTCAATAGTGCGATCACCCATGTTCTGGCTAACGTTTGAGGGTGTTGTGGGTGAACTAGATGGATTCCGACCGGATGGGATGTTAGTGGGCCCGCCGGTGGTCATCATGATGATCGCCTAGTTCCACTAGGAGTAGGCTAGGCTTGTTAAATCGTGTGGCCGTGATCGTTTTTTTTAAGACTGACATGGACAGTCTAGATTTTCCTTAAGGAAAATAAACGTGTCGTTCGTGCTAACTTTTGATTAAAAAGTGTGTCAACACGCCGATCTCTTTATCAGAGAGTGGTGTAGCCTACGTGAGTGTTTTCATGCATGCCTTAATACTGACACTTTGGGAGATTCATGCTACTCCGCTGCGAGTGAACATTAACCGTCATGTCATGCCAATATTGAGAGTTCGGTTGGGAATATAGCATAGGAAAACACTAGGCAAGTCATGCATTAGTGAATAATGCAGTTAAATAAAATTCATAGAATTTTGGGATTGTTGTTATATGCACCATTCTGAGTGAATTATATATATATATATAAATATATTGAATTGCTCGATACATCTATGAGCGAAGAGGTTTACGCACTCATCACTTTTAAATGACCTTTATTCCTTTGCAGGATGACAACACATTAAATACAGGGCCTGACAATTTTAGCCCTGAACTGAAAACCACCATCAACATTAAGTCCCCTGCTTAGCACGTAACAGTGACATTGTTGCGGGGTAAGCAATGGATGGTGACACACAAGATGGGATAGAAACAAACGGAATAGGCTTACCGGAGAATTCGACCATCGGCAGTGTGCGGGACGGCATTGGCGCGGCTATGGGGCGTTGGTATGGCGGGCCGAGCGTCCTTACTTCATGTTCTAATCAAAGGAGGAAACCTTTTCCCATTAGAATTCCGCCAAACGAATTTGTATAAAAGGGGTCGACCTCCTCCTTTTTTGTGTGTTCGTTCGTTTCCTCCAACTTTCGTCCCTGGCAGCTAACGTTTTCCTGTCGTCACCGATAGCCTTCCGTCGTCCTGCGTCCATCAGCAGAAAGGTAGCCAGCAGCAAGGTAGGTGCTTCTCCTCTTCCCCGTTTCCTTATTTTTTTTGTTACGTGGATATGAACCCTAGCTTTAGGTGTAGCTTTCATGAACTTGGAAACTTATCCCCATATGAATGACATCACTCCGTTAATAACATTGTAATGAGAAAAAGTAGCATTAATAACAGAGTAATTAGCATCACTGGAATCACTGGCAAGACGAGCAAAGAATCATAGATGAATGCCGCTGTTTGCTCTTCTCTTTTTTGTGTGCTAAAAACCTAGCTTTAGGTTTCGACCGTGGGTATAATACCCACGGTGAAATTTTGTTCCAAGGGTGCAAGTCCCCATTCGTCTGACCGTGGGCGCAACTCGGTCGTGGGCACGTATTCCGCGGCTGAAGAAAGGTTTGCGCGCAGCCTCCTCTATTGTTCTTGCTAGTTTGTTGTCCACATAATTCCCCATTTTTGAGCTTTGACTAGTAGTGATTATATCGAATTCAATAAGAAGTTATGTGCATGATTCCTCTTTTAGCGCAAAGTAGTGACTCTCTTCCGTTTCGCTTCATTGTAGTTATTTGAAAGTGAACGCAAGGAATTCTCGTTAAGATGTCACCTGGAAATATTTCTGCCACCAAGCTGGAAAGCGTTAACAACTCCAAGGATATGAAAAACATTAATGACGATCTCTTTTTTGTGCCCTATCCGAACATTAGAACTCATCCTGGTCATAAGATAACCCTCCTCATAGGTTCAGAGAATGAAGAGGCCGCTCCATCAGTTTCTCCGGTGCGTGTGATGAGGTTCTGTCTTCAAAAGAAAGAGTATCGAGCTTCTCCTATTGATTTCAAAATTTGCCATAATACGCTGCGCTCTTATGAAGGATGGATGAGGCATATGTTGGGCAATGAGCGCATCAAAAATAATCTGACCAAAGCACAAGTTGTTGAAGCTGTCATGGCGTCTACAACACTTCGCATTAGGAAAGATGTTTCCGGTTTGATCATTTTTATCTCTCGATGGTGTCCTTCCGCACATACGGCCATATGTAGGTGGGGAGAAATGACTATCACTTTAGAAAGTGTAGCGGTTTTGTTGAATCTTCCAGTTGCAGGGAATCTTGATTTTGAGTTGTCTGCTGAAGAAGAGGTGATGTTCGACACTCTGGTGAATAAGGAGGAAGGATATAATCAGAAGGAAAATGATGAAAAATGCTTTTATACTTGGTGGGTGTCTGAATGGTTTCATACGAAACCGAAAGCAGGCCAAGTGTTGGATGATATACTCAGTGTTGCCGCGTTCTTATCCTTGTGGTTGTCTAGAGATGTTTTTGATGATGGCTCTGGAAAGAATACTATAAGACGGAAGCTCGTCATGTTTGTTATTAAGCTGGCGAAAGGTGTAGTCCTTCCCTTAGGTAGCCTATTCCTTGGGTCTTTGTACTCTCATTTGGATTCCCTGAAAGCAGATATGTATGTTTCCAACGGATATGTGAAGGTGGAGTCGCATATTCACATTGCTTTTCTTCAAGCATGCTTATGGGAGAACTTTAAAGGCTATGCTCCTATCCCTGCGACTTTGTTCTCAAGTCTGTATGGAGGTTCCAGAATACTCCGTTGGCAGAAGAGGCGTCCAAAGCCTGGGTTGCATCTTATTGATTTTTTCGACAGCGTGCATGCCATAGATTTTCGCCCGTGGGCACCGGTTCATTCTTCTGTAGTCCAACCAAAAACCTTTGCCGCCATTCCTGATGTAGTGTTGCACACCGATGGAGAGGATATGAGTTTTGAAGAGACTATATTTATGTGAAGCTGCACACCGGGATATATTCCATCTTTCTTTAATGAATCCTTTACTGTAGTTCCGTATAACATTGACAGGGCCGCTCGTCAGATGGGATTTGATCATGGAATCCCGTTTTATCGCCCGCCAACGCCTTCGGTGGATCTCTTGCCATCTTTTTTCGATGCTAGTGTCTTCACAACAAAGAAAAGCCTACCATTCTTGCTCCAAGGAAGAAAACCAGTGGTGACTGATAAATACAAGGAATTCTAGAGAGAAAAGCTCTTATCTTTTCAGAAATTCGTGGAAGAAGTTGTGACAGTTCCGCGCGACAAGCCTTCTTCTGAGACTTTGAAACAACATAAGCTGTTGAAGCCGCTTCCTTCGGGAAAACAGACTAGGGCCAGTCCCCAGGAGAAAGAGGTGAGGTCGAAGATGCGTGCTGGCGGTATTCGAACGACTTCAACAGCTCTGGTAATTTTTAATTCTTCCAATATGCAGGTACATACGTGATTTCTCTTAACCAACCGATTTTAATTATTTCGAGGCAGCCTCACTAAAAATCTTCCCTCTTTAAAATCAGGGTTTTGGGAATGAGAACGCTTTTGCTAGACTCGCACGTAGTCACAACATGGCGTCTCTAGAAGACAAATCCGGCGATACCGAGTCTCTCGAAGATGAAGATGAGGCTGAAGACGAGGAAGGTTCAGAACCCGGCAGTGATGAAGGAAGTACTTCTAAGCGTAGTAAAGAATCTAACTCTCCTAGCGAGCCGGAAGATGAACTGGTACGTCTTCTACACATTTTCTGAAAAATGATTCATTCTTTGATGTGAAACAAACATTAAATAGTGATATTGCAGGAGGAGACCGCTATAGAGAACAATCTTGAGGTGGAGATGGATGACAATGCAGGGAATATCGCTGCTCCTTCTGATGAGAATGGAGATGCCGCATTTACAACTGTAGGTGTTATTGCCTCTAAAGAACCTCTCGGGAATGATACGGCATTAGTTGTTCATTCCGTTGTTGGAGCTACTTTCGATCCCCCTTTTGATGTCCCCCTGTCAGACCACGTGTTGGTTGGAGGATTCAGCGTGCCGGCTAAGTATGTGGAGTTGTATACCAAAATATGGAAAAAGCACGGGCACATTGCCACGACCAAGAAGATTAAGAGTCGTTTCTCATTGGTTAAACGTGTCGAAGAAGCTCTATCTTCCATTCATGACATGTGCAGCGCGACTGGGTGCGCAGTTTCTGAGGACGTAGTTCAAAACTGGGAGTTCCACCGAGACATGTTTGTGAACTTTGAGTTTAACGCCTCCTGGTTCTGTGAAGGATTCTCCAAAATCAAAAAGCTGGAAACCAAAATAGCTGAAGTCCCTTCCATGGATTTTATTAACCAACAGGAGGCAGAAGTTGAGAAGTTATCCCAGGAGTTGAAGTTGAAGCAGACCACTCTCCAAAATATGAAGGATGCTTTCGCCAAGAAGAATGAGCCATTGTTGGACGATTTCCCTTGAATACTTTATGCTTTCTCTTTTATTTTTTCCTTTTAGGTGTCTTTGAGTGACGTGAGGAATTCCTTTCATGGTTTGATTTTATGGTTTTGAACTAGCAAGTGATTGCTTTTTATGAAAATATTTTAATTTGTTTTTTGGGATAATTCATGAGTAGTTTTCTGAAAGGAATTATGGTTGGGTCGACTACTCAAACTGAAATTCTAATTTTTTGAATGCAAGTAATGCAACCTAGAGAAATTGTGTATGTTGCATTAAAATTGCAAATGTTGCATGAAAGGGGAAACATGTAGAAGAAAATATAACATGGAGATTGAGAACGATATTGACTTCATTCTCAAAATGGGACGCGTGCGTCGAGTCCCCAGCAAATTTCCAAAAAAATATTTCGCGCAAACAATTGTTTAATGAAACTTACTTGTTGACGAGGTTCCAACAAACGAAACTGGGCTCTCCCGGATAATTGCTTAAAATCCAAGTTGCGATCCAAGTTGTTGTAACACGCCTCTAACAAAGAAAAGTCCCCAGTTGATTTGATCACTTCTGTGAAACTACACATGTTAACTTGTGGAGAAAGGGAAGATTTCTAGTTCATAGACGCAACTCCCCCGAGTTAATTTTCTCCTGGACAATGCGTTTCAGGCCATTGCATTCACTGGTAGGGTGATGGATGAACCTGTGGTAATGACAATATCTCGGATCTATCATCTCCCGATCAGTTGGCGGATGCCATACAAGAGGTAGTTGAACTACCCCGTCTTGCACCCAAACTTCTAGTAACTCCAGAACCTTCCTCATTGGAAATTGGAAGGGCGTGTATCCTGAGTCTGGTTTCTCTCGCGTTAGCGGCTGTCGCCGAGAGAACTCTTGTGGGATTTGATATAAAGCTCGTTATAAGAGCGGAGTTGAGACGTGAGTGTGCATTGGCATAGAAGCGGATCGTTTAGCTTGGCGGTTTTGCTGAAGTACAACTCCTCTCGAGGTCCTTGCATCGGTGATAATAGCACTATGATGTGGTTGAATTGAGTACCGTTCATTTGTGCAGTTCTTGTCTTCATGTAGGCCTTGGTAAATTTCCCCTTCTTCAGGCGCTTCTCTGTTTGGTAGAGTCAGAGCGGTCGCGATTGTGGATTGTTGCACAACTCTCTGAACTTCTGCGAGGGTCTTGAGATACAGATTTTCCAATAAAGCTTCATAAGCCGGTTCCTTACCCTTATCCTGCAGGTATTGTGACACTCCTGGCGAGTCCCTTTCCCCTGTGAAACTGTTTCGGCTCTTTGTTGTTGGATGGATTTTGTTGATTGTTTCCTTTCTGTTCATGTCCATCATGGATACGTATTCTGTCTGCATCATTGTTGGCAGGGGCGCAAACTTCAGGTAAAGATTCAACATTTTTTGTGTTATCTTTAACATTGATGGTGTTCTTTGGATAAATGCTTGCCGACTCCTTCCACAACCGGTTTGCTATATTCCTTAAGAGACAAAGTGTCTCGTTTTTCCGTTCGGCGATATCAGCTTGATTTGTGAGGACATCTTCTAATATCCTAGCCATGCCTTCCATGGTGATTGGGTTTCGATCATCTGTGACATTCGTAGAATTTGGTTGGTGGGGGTACATCACGGAGCATAAGTTGGGATTGGTGATTGAAATGAAATCGAATTAATGGCTGAGTTTAGAACTAAGATCTACCCGTTCTAGATTTAAGAAAATTGAAATGAAGATTGAAATTGATTTCTTACAACCGAGAGATTAATCTCCCACTGTGGTCGCAAGTTGTTTTGGGGTAAAAACTGTTTCTGCTGATTTTGGTAAATTTGGGTGTGTTGATGAGAAATGAATTCAAACCCTAAAAAAATGCACTGCACGGGAGTACTTTAGATTCGAGAGATCAATCTGTGCAATCCTGGCCTAAACCAAGAAATGGTCGTTCCAGTCTTGCTTCGGTCACAAAGTGAAGGAGAAGGGTTGATCTTAGGGAGGGAAGCGAAGAAGGTGTTGAGATCAAAAATATTGAATTTTGAAGGTGTGGCTGTTTTATGACTTGTATCAGAATATGGAACTGGCTTGCAGAATGTAAGCTATCAGTTCTTGGTGTCTTCTGGATACTTGTGTTCTTTTGAAATAGGTTGAAATCCTATTTATACAAGTCATGTTCGAGCACACCCTGATCTCGTAGGAAGTGGAGGTGATTAAGCAGTGGAGAAGTGTGGTTGTGTAAAAAGCGGTGATCACCACATTTCCATTACGAGGGAAAACTTGTCACATTTTCGCCCACTACTCTCATTGATGTTAATCGTCCGTCCTTTCCCGACACTTTCTCGTAATGGGCGCGTTTCATTCCACACGCTGTAAACCGCCAGACCAATACCCCAGTGAGTATCCCCCAGTTTTTTTGTGACATGTTTGATGTCTCGAGTTAATGGGTCAAGTCGTGAGACTCGCCGCTAAAAGCAGCACATAGTGCTTTTAGGTCAAATTATTTGTGAAATCAATATTTATAAAACATCTCTTATAATCGAAGTATATAAAGCATCGCTTTTAAACAAGCAGCTGAAAATAATCGATGTGCAGGAAACATCGTTATTTTAGAGCTCGTTCAAATTAGTCGCGAATTGAACGTCTTAAAAAAGGTAGCGTGACCGGCCACCTTTGGGCGATCGTTTGAGAACCCTATGGGTGAGCTATCAATTGGTCGATTGCTCCCTATGGAGGAGGGGTGGCCGATGATCACAGCGTTACCTTGTTGGCCTCCTGAAAATAAATCTAAACCATCCGACTAGGCTAGCGAAGTTGGATGGACGAGATGATTTGCGGCAGTTGCCTACTGCCGTTGATTTAAATTAGGGTTTAGAGGCCGTGTGGCCAACCCTATATTGGCTGGTCGATTGAAACACTGGGCGCTAGTTTGAGCAGGCCGATCGGTCAGGTGCAACGGCAAGCTGCCGGTGAGCATGCTGACGTCTCCTGGGCCGCCTGAAATTGGATCTAAGCCACTCAATGTGGCTGGCGAAGATGGATGGTTGTGATCGATTTGCGACAGCAGTGTGTCGCCGCAACGCAAACTAGGGTTTTCAAACAGCGCGTTCACCCTACTTTGGGCAAACGATTCAATGCGCTCCTGGCTTGTCGTGGACAAGTCGATTAACCAAGGATGTAGTTGGGTCGCTGGTGAACACGCCAGTACCCTTTTGATCATTCGAGGGAAGATATTCATAGAATTTTGGGATTGTTGCTATATGCACCATTCTGAGTGAATTATATATATAAATATATATATACAAATATATTGAATTGCTCAATATATCTATGAGCGAAGAGGTTTACGCACTCATCACTTTTAAATGGACTTTATTCCTTTGCAGGATAACAGCGCATTAAATACAGGGCCTTACAATTTAGCCCTGAACTGAAAACCACCATCAACAGGTAAAACTTGTGATCGGTTGACCAAGTTATAGGATCGGTTGCACCAACTTACTAAAACTTGTTAAACCTCTTACAAGGATCGATTACACTCTCTCTTGTGATCGGTCACACCTCTTACTAGGATCGGTTACCCAATGTCTAGTATTTAGTCACACCAATTTCAAGATATCGATCTTACCATCTCAGGTGATTACTTAAGATCGGTTTCACTAATAAAAGTCATACCAATACAAAAGTCAGGCCTTGTGAATATTTTTACCAAGATACATAAGCAAGTTATGAACGGTTATACTAAACACACATATTGGTAATTAAAAAGATTTGCAATGAATAACAATACCAATAAGCTTAGCGATTTCCCTTTTGATTCACAAAACAAGTTTATGAATTGTACTAGAGTATAATCATTCATAGCTTCGCAGTTTTTGTTTTCAATATGCACGACTTGAAAGATACGTTAGGGAATGAAACAGTTCAAGTCAAATATTACTAACCTCAAGTGGAAGGATGATGTCGTCGTTGCAGTTCTTTACTTCTTCACATTCTTCAAGTCTTCACTTAATACTTTTAAGTCTCATATCCTAGTAACTTTCTAGCTAACCTATACGAAGTTGACTCTAGTAAATAATCAAACGACTCTTTAAATGATTTTTGGTTCACTAAAATATGACAACCAAACTTGACATACCAACACTTGGTGGGTTCAACCGAGCTATGCTCTAACAGATACATCCTGTTACCATAGGTTCTCAAATAATATGAGTTCATATATTCGAAAAAACATTTAACACATTCCAAACATAGGAGTCAGCCTTAAATAAATATTTCTGACCAGAATTGAAAATATTTTCGCATCTAATGTGTTAGACAATCACAAAGATTATTTAGAAAGAATCAACCTTTTAGATCACGTATCTAAAACTACTTTAGATAGGGAAACTTATCTTGTTTACACAAGTCGTTTGTAAGACAACTTTTCTACACAAGGAAACAGATTTAACATCTTCAGGTAGATTGTGTAAACTCTCTATGTTGAATAAGAGATTATTGTCAGGATACAGATAGCCCAGATATGTGTGCTTCCTTACATCAGAAGATTGGGCCTCGTAAGGATGCACATTCCAACAAAATTAAGTGTTGGGGTGAGGATCTTCCTCACTAAATACCTTTTGAGGAATTTCTTCCTCCTTATTTTTGGGGACATTATCATGATCCTTTGTGTGGGTTTTGAATCCATCCTCTTCATTAGGAATATTGCGAGATGCTATATCCTTGATTACATCTTGTGCCCAGGATGGTATGTTCCTTGAACTTGAACCTGTGTAGTCTAGATCTGCCATCTGACAGATTGCGGATGCCTTTTGTTCAAGACATTCTATATGTCCTCTTAAGGTATTCATTCCTTGTTGGAAATGTTTTTCTAAACACTTGTCTAGATATACCTTTCGACATGTCTCTGTAAGAAGATCTTCAATAAGGATCTTATTCCTTTTTTGTGAATGCTCCAGCGATTGTGTAAGAATTTCACACTCTGTAGTCTGTTGATGAACTTTATTGCATAGAGCCAATTTTTGTTCCACATAATCTACCAGATTATTTTGAAGACTGAGTGTTTCTCGCTTTCCTTCACAAATTCTTACATTCAATTGAACAATAAGTTCTAGGACATCATCTAGACTGTCAATGGTTTTTCCCTTTTCTGAAAAGTTTTCAACATGTTTGAAAAATCTTTCTAACACTTTACGAAATTCAGAACTTGGGCAGGCTAGTGAATTTAATCTCTTTTCACAATTGCAAACAGACGATTTTTCACTAGAGATTAGAGTCGGATCCAAAACATGTTTCTTGAGTTTCAGATTCATTCTTTTCTGATCAGGAACCTGATTCGCAATCAAGAAATTAATCATAGACTTTTTCTTTGATTTTCGAAAAGACTTACGAGACCAATTTCCATTGACCTTCTCTGAGATCTTATTCTCATTATCTTGACATACGTTAACTGAGTTATTCATAAGTTTAGCTTTGCTTTTCTTATTTTGACTCATATCTTATAGGTTGGATCGTACCAAACAAAGATTGTTAGATCTTTTCGTGTTTACCTGCTCTAACACCAATTGAAAAGACGAGGGTACCAAAATATACCTCAATCTAAAACTTTTCCACCTATAAGTCCTTTCCCCGAAAGTGATTGTCTATGGACTGAGTCGAGATAATACAACTAATCGGTTAACACTTTGTATGGTCGTCTATGGATACAAGATCGAGACAATAAAACAACAAGATAACTTGTGTGATTGACTATGGATACAAGATCGAGACAATAAAACAACGAAGTATGTTTACTTGATAATAGGTTCGGACTTAACCAAACACTATAGGATTGCTATCAAGTAAATAGGAATTAACGTTTGTGTATTTTACTTCTAATTATAATAAAACAATTATAATTACGAAAATAGAAAAGTAAAAGATACAACAAGATTTTGTTATCGAGGAAACCGCAAATGCAGAAAAACCCCGGGACCTAGTCCCGAATTGAATACTCTCAGAATTAAGCCGCTATACAAAATCAAACCAACTTCGTATAGTTGATACCAAACAACTAAACCTATAGTTCACCTAGTTCCCTCAGTATCCCTGCGCCTCCAACTTGCAATAAGTCACGCACTTGGAACAATTCCTTTGGTTCGTATTCCAAATAGTAAAGGACCAACAAATCTGTTCGGTAACAACTCTTTTCAAACAACGTGATATTATTTTGACAAAAGGCTCTTCCGTTTATCCCAATAAATAATAGATAGTTTTATTCAACATAGTCTTTACATAAAGTAGACTAATTTTAAATAAGAATTTAATCTTATTTTTGCTCTGCATGCCTTACTGGAGAATTCCTTTAGTAGTATCTCGGTTTCGGTTAGATCTCTTTCATAGTATTCTAAATTTATTTTAAATTCCCTAAGGTCTTCAGGCCATCTATGATTAGCAATAGATTGTTTATAACCAGAGATACTCATCTTGGCTGTAGCAATATCATCTCCAAGAAGATCTCTTCTTCCAATGAGTTCCATTGTTCCCTCTAACATATTTTGAGCAAGAATGGTTGAGAGAGATGTCTTGATAGGAAATGAACAATATTCGGAACAGAGTCCATATTTTATTTTCTCATAATATGTGGAACTAGACTCAAGAGTTCTTTCAATCTTTTCCACACAAAAATTACAGACAACATCATTACATTTTTTTTCTTTCATAATGAAAGGAATCATATGTAGGTTTTTCGATCGAGGCAAGGAACTGCATGAACTAATTATATTCGAAATTTCTTCTGTTAACTCTTCCTTACTTTCTATATATGGAGAAAGCATTGTATCACAAGATTATGATATCGCAATAAGAAGAGCATAACCGGACCTATTTATAGTCCCTTATTTTCCTTTTTCAAAGATGCAACTCAATCAGGAAAGCTTCCCTAAACCATTACCGAAACAACAAAAATTTACTCTAAGCATGCAAGGAAAATATCGCAAGTTTTGAGAAATCATAGAGTCCTGGTTAACTCCCTTTTTGTTTTTCTACTGTGTAGCAGATCATCGAAAGATGGTTTCATATTGACATCACAAGATATCTTTAGATCCCTTTTGAGTCTAAACACTAGACGTTCATAGTCATCTTTATCTAAGATTACAACAGGATTGTTTTTCTTAGTATTTGTTTTAGATGACTTCCTTTTGGGTACCATTTCAGTTTTTGGTATCCATTTGTAGGTGGATTTTGAATGAAGGTTCTTCATTTCTTGCAACATTGTATCTTTCCAATTTGAAACATCAGATCTCATATCCTTATTGGTAAAGGTGTTACCCTTTCTGGTTTTTGTTTTAGAAATATTTCTTTTAGGATATGAATTTGAATTTTTGTAGTAATTCTTTTGTCTCACAGGACAATGATGATCTGAGAGGTTTTTGGAGGTAAATCTGTCAATTCTTTTGAAACAAAAGATAGAGCATTTTGCATCTTTTGAATTTTACAATCCCTTTGCATATGACCTTTATCTCTACAATAATAACAGTGCTTATTGAAAGGAGTACAGTTTTTAGTCTTACCTTTTTGAGACGTTTGATCAATATGCTGATCCTTAGATGTAGGCTTATTCTGATTGCTTTCGGAGATGTCTTCTGTCAAAGTCTCACTTGAACTCTTAGATGGATCATGTGCATTTTTCGATTTTAGTAATTCTTCTGGAACGACTGAGCAAACAGCCTTTACAAATTTTACTTCTTTGTTGATTGAAGAAGTATCGAATCCATCATATCCTAATCCGCGTTTGTCGCCATGATTTCTCCCTGCATCCAGCAAAGAGGACAAGTTGTTTGTGCTCTCATTGAGTTTTCTTAGCTTTGCAACTTCCTCTTCCAGGGTCTTGATTTTTCCAAGAGCATCGGCTAGTTTGTCCTCAAGAGGATTTTTCTCGAAAGAACCAGACTCATTTTGTTCCTTACTCGTTGGTTGTTGAGAATTAATTCTTGCTTCTGTCTCAACAAGTTTCTTATTCAACAGGTAATGTTTTCTGTTGAGATTCTCAAACTCAAGAGTTTTTGAGTTTAGACTTTCCTTGCAGTCCTTGAGAAGATATCTAGAGTTCTGATATCCATAAAAGAAACCAGAGAAAACTTTTCTTAGTTTCCTATTTTCTCTGCTGAGTGGAGCAAGAAGCTCAATCACATCTGAGGTAGATAGTTTTCTTGTAGAAATAACACTTAGTATAAATGAGAATTCTGACATATCTTCTTCAACATCTTGATCGATTTCTGAGTCACAATCTTCATAAATTTCATCAAGTTGTTTTTCAAGGAAGGTTTGCCACTCATCAGAATCTACATTATAAGGGTCAGCTTGTTCAGTGGATTCACAGAAGATGTTATTCTCAAGTGATATTTTTTCATCTTGATTTACGTTAACTGAATCAATTATAAGATTCATTTTTTTATAGGTTGGATCGCACCAAACACAGATTGTTAGATCTTTTCGTGTTTGCCTGCTCTGATACTAATTGAAAAGACGAGGGTACCCAAATATACCTCAATCTAAAACTTTTCCACCTATAAGTCCTTTCCCCGAAAGTGATTGTCTATGGACTGAGTCGAGACAATACAACTAATCGGTTCACACTTCGTGTGATCGTCTATGGATACAAAATCGAGACAATACGACAACAAGATAACTTGTGTGATTGACTATGGATACAAGATCTAGACAATACAACAACGAAGTATGATTACTTGATAATAGGTTCGGACTTAACCAAACACTATATGATTTCTATCAAGTAATTAGGAATTAACGTTTGTGTATTTTACTTCTAATTATAATAAAATAATTATAATTGCGGAAATAGAAAAGTAAAAGACACAGCAAGATTTTGTTAACGAGGAAACGGCAAATGCAGAAATACCCCGGGACCTTGTCCAGAATTGAATACTCTCAGAATTAAGCTGCTATACAAAATCTAAACCAACTTCGTATAGTTGAGACCAAGCAACTAAACCTATAGTTTACCTAGTTCCCTCAGTATCCCTGCGCCTCCAACTTGTAATAAGTCACGCACTTGGAACAATTCCTTTGGTTCGTATTCCAAACAGTAAAGGAACAACAAATCTGTTTGGTTACAACTCTTTTCAAACAAAGTGATATGAGTTTGACAAAAGGCTCTTCCGTTTATCCCAATAAACTCCTTTATCGGGTTCTTAGATCAATCTCTTCAACAAGTACCAAAGTAATTGTTTAGACTATGCAATAACTACTCTTAATCACAAAGAAATGTATTGATGCCGATTTACTCAACTAATCAATCAAGGTTCTCACAAAGATAAACTGATTATAGTTGGATCCCTCCAGCCGATCAAGTTTTGTGCACACAAAAGATTATGAACTCAAATAAGAAATCTTCTTTGTCTTCAAATCTTCTTAGATCTTCAATAAACACCTGCACACAAACAACTTGAATCTCTTATGATCAATCACACATAGAACGGATTCTGTTAATGATGGATTATTACAAGACGTCTTTAGATCTACAAACAGTTCTAAAGATCCCCGTCGATACTTCGATCTAGTTTGAGTGAATCTTATATCAGAAGAGAAGATTATCAAGCATAAATAAACTAGGTGCAATCAAAGTTCAACAACCATTAGTCAATCAAATCAATCAAAAACTAATACCAAACCGCAATTATCTAGTTTCCCACCAACGGTACTCGTAGAGCTTCTCAATCCCAAAGAAGTCTTTAAAACGAGAGGTCGTAAGAGATTTCGCCTAATTAGGTTACTTTCCTCTCCGAATACACTGCTCCACCAGTAACAACACAACTAGGTAGTTTTGCTGGCTCTGAGGATTAGTTTTCTTTAAATGCAAACTTCAATATTTATAGACCAAGGAAGTTTGGACACCAAGAATTTCTAAAACCGAATATTCTCAAAGATATGTAATAAATTCCAAATCGGTTTCACAAAGAATGCATTTACTAATGAAGCACAAGTTCAAATAAGAACTCTCCCTCATATAATGTCATTCCCGAAAGAACAACAAGAGCGACCTTACTTTTACAAGAAAAGAAGGATTTCTTTGGACATGAACAAATCTCATGAAACATGAATTTTGTATCCAAAATACTCAATTAAATTAACCACAAGAGAACCCATGATTAATTTAATCGGAAATGCTCACATAAGAAAACTTACGGACCCACACAGTATTTACATAGAGATATGGATCAGGGAAGATCAATACTGCGGAATAAACAAAGATTCATTCTGTTTTTCATCATTATTTGCACAATGACATATAATAGACTTTAATCTTTGTAAACAAAGGTTCATCCTATCTTCCATCAATATTTGCATAATGACATAATAGGCTTAACTTTTGTTTGTCAAAAGTTTATTCAATCTTTTATCAATACTTGCATACTGACATATGAAGGACTTAACTTTTGACCACGTATAGGACAATCATAGTTTACGGACGCAAACACACATGTCCCATAACAAGTTGCAATATATAAAATCATAAAGATTAATACTGCAAAATCATCTTCCAAATAAACTTTAGAATTTAAATAAATAAATCTAAAAACATTGCAAGATGAAAATCGTTGGAAATAGCCATGTGTACTCACAATAATTGCTATTCCAAACCCTAGTTATCCTTCTTAAAACACAAGAATAAATTCTCATAAGAAGTTTCCTAGACAAAATAAGAAAACTATTAGAGAACATAATTCGAAAAACCTCAGACATTGCCAGCAACCAGAGATCGAACATAGACGAGTTCATCAGTTGCTTTCTTCAGTTCGTTTTTCAGAAATTCAAGATTCTTTGTTGCAATTCCAAGTTGTTCACGTGCGACACCAAAATCTCGAAGAAGATTTCCTACCAGTTGTGATGACATCTGAAATGGCAGTTTGTTTTCATGATCAACAACATGATATCAGGTTATGAAAACAGGGTTCTCGTGAAACTCGATAGCCTTGCCCTTCTCAACTTCGTCTTCCTTGTTGCATCCATCCATTGTGCTCACAAAAAAAAGTTCAGGGGAACTTTTTGACGATACGGAACGTGTATGTATCAAAAAGGGCATGATACATATATATATATATATGAGTGCTTCATAGGAAAACCCTAGGGTTACTCGTATATGTTCCATACGGGTCAGGTGTACGCGCACTTATGGTTACAAACTTGGTACAAGACCAGGAGAGTAATGGAGCCAAATTTAGAAGTAGTTTTGATAGAAATCAAAGACACATTCTAAACAAATTAACGACATCCTTAGCTCAAAAGAACATAAGGTAATTGTTGATGAACAAAAACTAAATGGTCAATGGGAAGACAAAAATCCTTCAAGGCAATCAACAAAGAAATAATTCTCAAGAGTTAATGATCACAAATATTACACCATGTAATATACTGGAGCAAGGCTCAACAGTATTATGATCATCATTATGTAAAAGGGAAAAGATAATGAAAAGAATAATATAACAACGACTACTTTCTGAGGACGAAAGTTTTTCTTGAGAATTAGCATCCTCCCACAGTTACAGGAAGGATGCTACATTGAGCAGTTAAGTTGTATTTTGATGAGAATTTTGCTCATCAAGAATATTGACTTCTTCTCTCTTTCCTCCATGAAGGTTTTCATAAAAATCAATAGGGTTGGTCGAAAGTGATTTAAACAGAGGAGAACAAGGGATACCTTAAACTGCTGCCTTCCTTGCCTTCTTAATGCTCCGTTTGAGTCTGTTTATACTTGTCTTGAGCTCCGAGACTCGATTATTGATATGAACGAAGTCTGGAGCAGACATCTTGGATTCAAGACTTTCTTCAGAGAGAGGAAAGGAGTTTAAACATTTTTTCTTCCTCCTATGACTTTTTCTCTTCTCAGAGTAATTTAAAGAGTCAGTTGTCCACCTGACGTTCTTTCTTCTACAATTGTAGGCGATTTTTATCTTATAATCATAATCAAGAGTTGGCTCATCACATCAGTTTTCTTGATTACAGACAGGACCTTTCACTCCAGCTAGATGAGAGACAGGTTTAATTACTTTTTTAGACATCCATACAAGAATGTTATGAAGTTTTTCATTCCTAAGTCGAAAACGACATTTCCTTTCAAGGTGTCCTTTGTTTCCGCAATAATAACAGTTGAAGGAATTGTTCTTGATTGTTCTCATGTGAGCTGATTTTGAAGGTGGACAATCCTTGTTCCTAGGAACATCAGTTGTTGAAGAAGGTTTTTCACATAGAGACTTGTCATTAGCACGGACAAAATTGATCTTACTAGTACTTTGAGCGTCTATTCCTTTATAGCCCAGACCACGTGTATCACGATGTTATTTACATGCTCCTAGCATAGAAGATAATTTTGTAGAGCTAGATTTGTATATTTTTAGATTCTCTTCCAGTGAATTTACCTTATCAAGAGCAGCAGCAAGATCAGTCTCCGATAGTTTTTCTTTGGCGAGAAGACTGATTTTTCTGTTATTATAACATTTTTGTTGAGAGACGTATCTTGCTTCAGATTCTGCAAGTCTTTCTTTCAACACAAAGAGATTCCGAAGAAGATTATCACATTCGGACCTTTTTTAACGTACATCTTCTTCTCGACCTTTAACGGTAGATTATAAGAGTTTGTAGCCACAATCATAACCTTTAAAGAGTTTTCTTAGTTTTATGTTTTCTTAAGAGAGAGGTGCCAGATATTCATCCAAACAAGCTGTTGACTTCTTTTCTTTTAATACATGGTCAAAGAGCTTGATATATTGAGAGACTTCCTCATTAATACTTTTTCCTTCTTCTAAATCACTTTTATCTGAAAGATCATCCAACAATTCATCTAGACATTTTCCCCAGTTGAACGCAGATTCAATCAAAGGAGAAGATGAGGGAAATTTCTCAGATGTCTCAAGATTTTGAACCAAATCAGAGTAAATCTGAACTGGTGTTGCGTTATCAAAGATAGCACTTCCGTCCATAGAGTCAGATCGCTACAAACACAGACTTATGAGGTCTTAAACGTGTTTGCCTGCTATGATACCAATTGAAAAAGCAGGGGTACAATAACCACACCCAATATTTCAATCTGTATGGACTAACTCCAATATACTTTCAAGAGAATCAACTAGACAGTCAGACTCAATCTTAATAAAAAAAAGTATATCAAAGAGTTATATCTCAATTTATCGATTCAATCCGCAATCAAACAAATAGGAATTTGCGAACCTGATTGAATACAAGAGAAATAAGTTGAACGGTGCCAAAGACCAATGTTCAAGTATCAATCAATTTCAATCAACAACCAAAGGTCGGATTTCCCAATTGATTGATTCAGTGCACAACCTGTGATATTTCAATCATATAAACAAGTATAATGCGGAAAAGAAATAACACAGACACCATAAGTTTTGTTAACGAGGAAACAGCAAATGCAGAAAAACCCCGGGACCTAGTCCAGATTTGAACACCACACTGTATTAAGCCGCTACAGACACTAGCCTACTACAAAGCTAACTTCGGTCTGGACTGTAGTTGAACCCTAATCAATCTCACTCTGATTCAAGGTACAGTTGCGCTCCTTACGTCTCTGATCCCAGCAGGATACTACGCACTTGATTCCCATAGCTGATCTCACCCACAACCAAGAGTTGCTACGACCCAAAGTCGAAGACTTAATAAACTTAGCTTGTTATACACAAATGAAATGTAACTTCATTTAGGTTTGAGTAACCGTACCTAAACGTGTACAAATAATCGGTTCAACAATAGTTAACCAATGGTTAGCCGTATGAGCACTTTCATATCAACCTTATTCATCTTTACCATAACTAGTTCAAATGACTCAAAGAACTAGTTAGAGAGTTGTTCAATTGCTTAGATCTCATAGAAGTATACAAGACACAATCGATTTTGATTCACCCGAATCAATTCATGAACATTATAGCCACGGTTTGCAAAGATTGCATTCCTTATTATATAAATGTTTTAGTTTATGAACAAACCGATTTTAGAAAGTAACCTCCTTAAGTATGCAAACGGGTACGAATACTTAAGTACCCGATTGAGTTTGTTTTTTACTTCCAAACTCCAACAGAAATTCATGGATGTGAAACTTCCGCCAGTATGCATACAGGTACGCATACTTACTCGGATTTTCAACAACCGCCAGTACCCGTACGGGTACGCATACTTTAGGTTCCCGGTTTTGTACTTTTACACAAATGTGAGAACACACTATGTTAATATCCAAACATGGTTACTTGATCTAAACTCTCATTTCAATCATTGAAACTTTCTTAGGGGATGTTAAAATAGTTGTTATCCATAGATAATTTTCATCAAAGCGATTTTCAAGTTATTGAAATAATATGACTTTCGTCACGAGTAAAGATGAACTTGGCTAAAGCGAAAGCTTACCAACACATATTTCGAGAAATAGATAAGCGAGATAAACTCGTCTCGAAAATGTGTATAATTGAAGTTTATATAGCAATACGACTTTTGTCTCAAAATAGGAGATAGAATAGATAGACTTTTGAGTGATAGATAAGTTCAAGTCTCCACATACCTTTTTTTGATGAAGTTCCACAAGTTCCCTTGAGTAGTTCTTCGTCTTCATTCGATGAACGCCGTGGAGTCTAAAGCTCAACTACACTTATTGTCCTAATCCGAGACTTAGCTATAAGTAGACTAAAAATCAAGACTTATAGTTTTGGCAACTAAACTTGACAAACAAACTTGAGATAGCAACGCTTGCGAGTTCGACCGAGCAATGCTCTAACATTATTGACTTTTATTATAAAGATAAAGCAATATAATGCAGAAGTAAAGTAAATTACACGACACATAAAATTTTGTTAATGAGGAAAAATGCAAGGCAGAATAACCCTAAGACCTAATAAAATTTAGAATTACTTTCAGAATTAAGCCGTTATACAAATTGACTACAACAACTTCGTATAGTCAAGACCAAGTAAAAACTGCTTCGTTACTTATTTCATTTAGTATCCCTGTGCCTACAACTAATTTGGTCTATGCAATTGAATCCCAAGATATAGTACACTATCTCAAGTTGTTTCACCTGTCGTGAAGACTTCAGCAACTCAACTCCTTTGGATCGTAATCTGAAATAGTATAGGACTAACCTATCTCAGTAACCTCTCTATAGATCTCCAAGACTAACAAAGTTAATCAAAGATAAGTTGAGAACAAAGGATCTTCCATTTAATCAATATAAACTCATTTTTCCAGTTAGATAAACGAAGATAAAGATTACCGGAATAACCAATCTTAGTTCGCAAAACTATAATAGTAGATTAAAAGAGAGACACCTAGATACATTACCAATCTATAAAACAAACATGATGTCAATTAAAACGATCTTCTTGTCAGATCCCAGTCAATCAAGTGTGCACTAAGTTATCGTAAATATCATAAAACAAAAAGAAAATCTTTTAGTCTTGAATCTTCAGTCTTCAAAAAATACCTGCACAAATAACTTGAATCCACTAATGATCGATTACACAGAGTGGAGTCTGTTAACAATAGATGATTAAAATCCTAAATTTAGATCTTGAATCAAAAGATCATATCTAAAATCGCTGATCCTTGAACTAGTTTGAGTGACCTTACATTAGAAGAAAAAGATCACGGAAAAAAAACAACAAAAAAAAACAACTAGATGTATCAAGGTTCAACTTCACCGTTAGTCAATCAAATCAATAATAGAAAACTAAAATAACAATAAGATTCTTAGTTTCCCACCAATGGTACTACTAGAGCTTCTTTGATCCCACATAAGTCTTTAAACAAAGTGCACATTAGAGATTTCACCTAATTAGGATACTCTCCTCTCGAACAAGTATATACAAGAATACTTCACTGGGATCCTCCCCATACAACCGGTTAGTTAATCGTGTCCAAGGGATAAGTTTGTAAGAATTACTAGCTTCACTATTTATGATGACCAAGGTAATTTGGAAAACGGGGAATTACCAAATCCGAAAATACTAAAGATGTTCAATAAATGTTTATTTTCGGTTTTGTTAAAATTCTAACTGTAATCCAACTTATGTGTCGAAATCTATCTTGGATGACAACTAATATTAGCTATCATATAACATATACATTACTAATACAACGACCAAAGATATGCGTATCCACCGTATGGTATGAAAATCATATAATTTGCATATCAAAAGATATTTAAAATATTTCGGTTTAGGGATCTCACCTTTATTACCATGGAAAATACTTTAACACTAAGTAATAAGAGTTTAGCACATGTTCAAATACTATGTCGAAATTTTGTGAACTTTCCATATTGAACAAACTATATTTTTGATAGCTATGCAAACCCTAAGATAATAGCTAAACATAAAATGTCTATTTTGGTTAATCTAAGGATCGGCCCTGCTAGGGATCCATGGGGTCGGTCCTAGTAGTGATCCTTGGGACAAGTCCTAGTAGTGATTCTTGTTAAGGGAACGGTCCTACTAGAGATCCTAACTTGGTAAGGGATCGGTCCTACTAGAGATACTTTGGATCGTTCTTAGTAAAGATCCATGTTTGAGGGATACTTCTAGAATAGATCCTTTGATTCCTTTCAACTACAAAACAACTTTCATACGTTTATGCCCTTAAACTCATTTAGTTAGACATAGTATTTGAGAATTGGACTCAACCCGAAAGTTCGACACAGTAAATAACAACACGTTATCAAATAGTGTTATATCGAACCTGTTAGAGCATAGCTCGATTGAACCCACCAAGCGTTCGTATGTCAAGTTTGGTTGTCATATTTTAGTGAATCAAAACTCATTTAAAGAGTCGCTTGATTATATACTAGAGTCAACTTCGTATAGGTTAGCTTGAAAGTGTTAGGATATGAGACTTACAAGTATTACATGAAGACTTGAAGAATGTGAAGAAGTATGGAGATAACACGACAACATCATCCTTCCTCTTGAGGTTAGTAATATTTGACTTGAACTGTTTCATTCCCTAACGTATCTTTCAAGTCGTGCATATTGAAAACATAATTGCGAAGCTGTGTATGATACTCTAGTTAGACATAGTATTAAGGAATACAATACGAGGTTTATTGCTTAACCATTAAACTTTGTATATAAGACATCGACATGATCATATGAATGCTATTGTGATTATGTATGGGTATGAGTGAAGATTTCATCCTAGGAAACAATGTTTTACATTCGTTTAAAGGAAGTAAGTTCATAAACTTTATTTGTGAATCGAAAGGGAAATCGCTAGGCTTATTGGTATTGTTATTCATTGCAAATCTATTTTGAATTACCAATATGTGTGTTTAGTATAACCGCTCATAAACTTGTTTATGTATCTTGGTAAAACTATTCACAAGGCCTGACTTATGTATTGGTATGACTTTTAGTACTGAAACCGATCTTAAGTAATCACTCAAGATGGTATAATCGATGCTTTGTAAATAGCAACTTTTATCTAGCCATTGGGGAACCGATCCTAGTAAGAGGTGCAACAAATTTACAAGAGGGGAAGCGATCCTTGTAAGAGGTGCAACACATTTTTAGTAGATGGGGGAAACGATCCTATGAACATGTGCAACAAGTTTGTAGTTTTGGGGGAAACGATCCTATGGACATGTGCACCAAATACAGGTAGTTACCATAAGTATGTGGGGAACCGATCCTAGTACCTAGTCAACCGAGTTTTGGTAACTAGCATGACTATGCACAGTACTCACATGGAGGTAGAACCGAACTTATTTTGGTAGAACCGTGAAACCCATGATTGGTGATTTTATAGGATAATCAATCACATAGTTCTTGGAAGTCAGATGAACCAATTCTAAACTTGTTTGGAAGTGTGGCAAATCATTTCCAAGATTGTAAGTATGAAAAAGGACTTGCAAAGTAAAGATGTCGACATACTTTGAACATGTGCAGTAACTCTTATCATTAATTGTTCAAAGATATTCCTTAATAGCTAAAGGAGAATCCCAGGATCGAAATACATAGAGAATCTTTTAATTAAGGTTTCTTAGTTTTTATATGCTATTTAATTTCCAGCAATTAAATGCAGATCTTTAGAAAATAATAATTAGTAATATGCATTTACTGATTATAGATTTTTCTATTGGGATTTCGGTCAATATTTGGACAGTGCATTTCCAGGAGTTATGAAAACCGAATTTGTGTTTATTGCATATCTTTGAGAATATTCGGTTTTGGAAATTCCTTGGTGTCCAAACTTCCTTGTCTATAAATATTGAAGTTTTCATTTCTATAATACTAATCCTCAGAGCCAGCAAAACTACCTCAATTGTGTTGTTACTGGTGGAGCCGCCTATCGGAGAGGAAAGTACCCTAATTATGAGAAATCTCTTACGGCCGCTCGGTTTAAAGACTTCTTTGGGATTGAGAAGCTCTATTAGTACCGTTGGTGGGAAACTAGATAATTGCAGTTTATTTTAGTTTTCGATTGATTTGATTGACTAACGGTTGTTGAACTTTGATTGCACCTAGTTTGTTTATGCTTGAGAATCTTCTCTTCTGATATAAGATTCACTCAAACTAGATCGAAGTTTCGACGGGGATCTTTAGACTGTTTGTAGATCTAAAGACGTTTTGTGATAATCCAACGTTAACAGACTCCGTTTTGTGATGACTTACTGCAAGTTGGAGGCGCAGGGATACTGAGGAAACTAGGTGAACTATAGGTTTAGTTACTTGGTCTCAACTATACGAAGTTGGTTTTATTTTCTATAGCGGCTTAATTATGAGAGTATTCAATTCTGGACTAGGTCCCGGGGTTTTTCTGCATTTGCGGTTTCCTCGTTAACAAAATCTTGTTGTGTCATTTACTTTTATTTTCCGCAATTATAATTGTGTTTATTATAATTTAAAGTAAATCGCACAAACGTTAATTCCTATTTTACTTGATAGACAATCCCTAGAGTTTGGTTAAGTCCGAACCTATTATCAAGTAAACATACTTCGTTGTTGTATTGTCTCGATCTCGTATCCATAGACGATCACACGAAGTGTGAACCGATTAGTTGTATTGTCTCGATTCAGTCCATAGACAATCACTTTCGGAAAAAGGACTTATAGGTGGAAAAGTTTTAGATTGAATTATATTTGGGTACCCTCGTATTTTCAATTTGTATTAGAGCAGGCAAACACGAAAAAGATCTAACAATCTGTGTTTGGTGCGATCCAACCTATAAGAAATGAATTCGAGTTCTTATGAATCGACTTCGATTAATGTACCGCCAAGATTTGACGGATCAAACTATCTATGGTGGAAATCTTCTATGAGATCTTTTCTTCAATCACGAGACTTTAATACATGGCTATTAATCGTCGATGGTTATGATCACCCGAAAGTAGAAATTCGGAAACTGGGTTTAACCGCTTAGTAGATTTCTCAACTGAAGAAAAGGCTTTTGCTAAGCAGAATTCAGATGGTTTGAATGCTATTGTACATGCTGTAAGTCGTGTTCTACAACATCATGTATCAACATGCCTAACTTCGAAAGAAGCTTGGGATAATCTTCAGATCGTATTCGAAGGAAACACTTCAGAGAAAGAAGCTAGACTTCAAACTCTATTATCCGACTGGGAAAACCTTCGAATGGATGACGACGACACTTTTGAAGAGTTTTACCTCAAACTCTCTGAGATAATTAATGCTTCTTTCTCTCTTGGAAAGACTATTTCTGAAAAAGACATAGTATGCAAAATTCTCAGATCGTTGCCATCTAGATACGAATCTAAGAAGCATGCAATTATTAAGGCTAATGATCTTTTCGTGTTATCAAGAAGTTCCCTTGTTGGAAGTTCCCTTGTTGGAAAACTAAATATATTCGATCAGGAGTATTTGTCTAAACAAAAGAACAATCTAGCCTATAATGTTAGTAGAAAAATTCCGACTCAATGTCTGGAAAACTCCAAAGATCAGGAAGATCAAAGTGCTGAAGATGAAGCAGAAATAAATCATCATCTATCTCTTATTACTCAACAACTCAAAAAATTGTTGAGACATCGGAAAAGAGAATCCCATGTGTCAAAGGGAAAACACACCTCTACACATAGTAGTAAAGACACTTGGGACGATGATGACAATATTTCTCAATGCTACAAATGTAGAGGATTTGGTCATATTTTTCCGGATTGCCCAACCAAGGATAATCAATGGAAAAGAAATGCATATACTGCAACACTTGATTATTCCCCCGATGAGGATAATCAAGACTATATTATGGACAATATTGCAACCATTGCAGAAGTCCTTAACTCTGAAACATCTTCAACAATAGATAAACAAGAAGAGGATACACCTTCGATTTTCAAAGGAACGCTTCCATATAAAGATAATAGAACTCAGGTTCTTGAATCTAACATAAATGGAATAATATCATCGCTTGATCAACTCAAACGAAGTTTTCTTAATGATAAAGAAAAATTCAACAAGCGAGTAGAGAAAATCGAGGTCTCTCAATGTTCCGAAAAGGTTCAAGTATCTAAACTCATTCTCAAGATTAAACATTGTCTAGATGAGATAAGGAAGTTAAAAGCTGAAAATCAGAAACTGAGAGACGAGCTCAACTACTTCAGAAAACCATCACCCGATATCGATATATCGAAAGGCAAGGATACAAGGTCAAACAAATTTGTGAAACCCAAATCCTGCAACCAGAAGACTTCTGGCGTTTGTTTTCAATGCCAACAAAAGGGGAATTATCAACGGAAATGTCCTGATATTAAAAGGGGAAGAGTCTACAAACCCAAAAATCCAAGATCTAAGTCTATATCAAAAATCACTCATAAGAAAGTGAATATGATTATCGAACATCAAGATCTTACTTCAAGATTGAGAGTTGAACCTAAAAGTTCAAACACATGTGCTTCTCAATTCTTATGAATGTTGAAACCTTCAAAGGAAGAAAATTCAACAACCGAAATATGAAAACCTAATCGGTTATCATGAATCCTTACTTGTACTTACAAAACACACAGTAAGGATACAATTGTAAATATTTGAATAAAAATATTTCTAAATGGGTTTTCGGTTAAGAAATTAATTGAATAATATTCTCAAAAAAAATTGAGAAAAAGTTCTTGAACTTATAAGAGGAAACACCTCTTACTTCATTTTATAGAGTTTTGACAGAATGTCTTCCTCTAGCTGCAACTCTCGCAAGACTGAAAAAGTCTGGACCATTCTGTTTCCTAACAAGAAACTTCGTCTCGAATCCTACGATGGTGATTCGGATTCATCTCCAGAACTTCATCAAGATGTTCCCAATGAAGAGATTTCATCTCTCAATGACAATCTTCTCAAGAATCTGTCATTAAAACTAGATCTAATCCTATGTGAAGTAAGGAATATGGAAAAAGATCTGCGAAAGGAATTAAAGGAAGTCAATGACAATGTTGTTAGTCTTGAATCAAGACCAGTAATCATAGAAGATTATTGGAATCCTGTGAAATCATCAGATCCGGCTTCAACCTTGAAGGATTAAATCAAGGGAAAAATAGACTTCAGTTTTTGATTTCTTTCAATAATTGTAAAGTCTATTATGAATAAAACTATCTAATTATGAATAAAATTATTATTTTATAATTTTTCTTGTGATAGTTTTCGGTTACATAGCCTGTGCTTGAATGCTTTATTTTATTGCTATGTTTGTTTATGGGATGTTTGATTTCGGTTTTCTTACCTTAATATTCGATCTCATAATATGTGAACCCTTATGGTTTGGGTGACATTTTTATTTAGCGGGATTAAGTTCTAGCCCATGTTGGTAGGCTTTATCAAAGGATCATGAGGGGTTCCTGTAGAAACAATATGTGAAAAAGTCACAATATGTTGAATCTTTTGGTTTAGCATAAAAGCATATGTGTTTCGAGGTTTCAACTATTGCATCGCATAGTTAAAACTGGTTTTCAACCTTTCTCTGGTAAAGGTTGCTCTTTGTTGTTGTTCTTTTGTTTTGGCGGGAGGATGACAACTTTAATGGGGGAGAGTTCTAAGTGAACTTGCGCTTAATGACATATCTTAAGAGGAGAAGAGGATGCAGAATTTGAGGTAACAATCTTGTTAGTTAATTGTTTCCTGTTTAAGAAAAGCATGATTTTATTGCATATATTTATTGCTTTTGCTTTAAAAAAAATCGGTACAATTGATGTTGATTCCATTATTTGTGTATGGATGTTTGATTGTGATTCAATTGTTTCCGGTTAAGAAAAACTATTGTTATCTTTCGTTATTGTTTGATATCAATTGTTTAGGCTTACAAAATTTCGGCGCAATTGCGGTGCTATAATGTCAATGTTTGTTTCAATTGCTTCCGGTTAAGATAAATGATTATGCAAGTTGATTTATTTGGTTTGTATGGATTGTTTATGGCTTAACAAAAGGTTTCGGGATCATTTGTTTAGTCCAAGTGATTTCCGGATAAGAGAAACTAAGTTTTTCGGATCTTAGTTAGACTTATCAAAAGTGGAGGTTTCGGTTATTCAAGTCTAATCGAATGCCTTAACAAGAATTACTAGTTAACTAACCTAGAATTTGTCTTGTTTAAAAGTGAAAGGTCTAAGTTATTGATGAGAATAATTAGAGCCTGATGAGAAAAATAAAGTTAATTCTAATCTTTATTTTGGTCTTATCGAACAAGCGATTGTATTTGTACAATCGGTTTAGCAAAAGAACTAAGGTGATTAGTCGATTTTTGATGTGCTAAACTATTAGGTAAAATTTCTTCAGGCAATTGTTTCCTAGATAACATGTTAAAAACAAATTACTTGTAGTTTCTGTTTTAATATTGGTTATCTAAAATGGTATGCAAAACCCTCGTGCTTAGCTCTTATAGGTTTGCAAATTCTCTTTGTGAGATTTGTAAGATCCTTTCGGTTTGTCCTTTATTTTTTTCGTTTCTTTGTCATTTTGTGACAAAAAGGGGGAGAAATATATGGAGTAAACAAGTGATATTGACTTGTTGTGAGATGGTATCACTAAAGGAAATGACATTTGTGCTAAAACGTTTATTCTAACGAAAAGAGTGAAAGCATAGACTAAGGGGGAGTCACATATGATACGTAGTTATGAGGAACTACATGAAAATAAAAAAGACGTGCGGATTGAAAATCTACCTATCTTACCTTTAGGGGGAGTATTAGCTTTGTTATTATAATGTCAGCAGCGGCATTTAAGGATTGAATTTAATGCAGGTTTTGTGCTGTTGAACTTGGAATAAAGCGTATGTGTATAATGAATTTTTGTAATTTGTTTATCCATATGATGTAAGAGTTTTGTCACTAAAATTGACAAAGGGGGAGATTGTTAGAGCATAGCTCGGTTGAATCCACCAAGCGTTGGTATGTCAAGTTTGGTTGTCATATTTTAGTGAACCAAAACTCATTTAAAGAGTCGCTTGATTATATACTAGAGTCAACTTCGTATAGGTTAGCTTGAAAGTGTTAGGATATGAGACTTACAAGTATTACATGAAGACTTGAAGAATGTGAAGAAGTATGGAGCTACAACAACAACATCATCCTTCCTCTTGAGGTTAGTAATATTTGACTTGAACTGTTTCATTCCCTAACGTATCTTTCAAGTCGTTCATATTGAAAACATAACTGCGAAGCTTTGTATGATACTCTAGTTAGACATAGTATTAAGGAATACAATACGAGGTTTATTGCTTAACCATTAAACTTTGTATATAAGACATCGACATGATCATATGAATGTTATTGTGATTATGTATGGGTATGAGTGAAGATTTCATCCTAGGAAACAATGTTTTACATTCGTTTAAAGGAAGTAAGTTCATAAACTCGTTTTGTGAATCGAAAGGGAAATCGCTAGGCTTATTGGTATTGTTATTCATTGCAAATCTATTTTGAATTACTAATATGTGTGTTTAGTATAACCGCTCATAAACTTGTTTATGTATCTTGGTAAAACTATTCACAAGGCCTGACTTATGTATTGGTATGACTTTTATTAGTGAAACCGATCTTAAGTAATCACTCAAGATGGTATGATCGATGCCTTGTAAATAGCAACTTTTATCTAGCCATTGGGGAACCGATCCTAGTAAGAGGTGCAACAAATTTACAAGAGGGGAATCGATCCTTGTAAGAGGTGCAACACGTTTTTAGTAGATGGGGGAACCGATCCTATGAACATGTGCAACAAGTTTGTAGTTTTGTGGGAACCGATCCTATGGACATGTGCACCAAATACAGGTAGTTACCATAAGAATGTGGGGAACCGATCCTAGTACCTAGTCAATCGAGTTTTGGTAACTAGCGTGACTATGCACAGTACTCACATGGAGGTAGAACCGAACTTGTTTTGGTAGAACCGTGAAACCCATGATTGGTGATTTGAAAGGATAATCAATCACATAGTTCTTGGAAGTCAGATGAACCAATTCTAAACTTGTTTGGAAGTGTGGCAAATCGTTTCCAAGATTGTAAGTATGAAAAAGGACTTGCAAAGTAAAGATGTCGACATACTTTGAACATGTGCAGTAACTCTTATCATTAATTGTTCAAAGATATTCCTTAATAGCTAAAGGAGAATCCCAGGATCGAAATAAATTGAGAATATTTCAATTAAGGTTTCTTAGTTTTTATATGCTATTTAATTTCCAGCAATTAAATGCATATCTTTAGTAAATAATAATTAGTAATGTGTGATGTGTTGTAGTAAAAAGGTTCGTTGAGACTTGTGAAAGCAATTGATTTTAGACTTATTTAAACTAAAAATAGAGAAAATTTAAATCCAAATTTGTTTTTTTTAAGATTGAAAATAACCAAGACACTAGATTCCACTATTACACATGAATGAATGATGGTAAAAATTCCAAAACTCTAATTATCTTTAAAATCTCTTTTTCTTAATTCACAAATAATCAAGCATATTCTCAAACATTAATTGTATCCCTTAAGCATAGATTATCTAAACAAAGTATAACCTATCTAATTGAATCACAACTAATTAAGAAAATTATGCAAACAATTAAAATTCTGCAAAGCAGTGATTTGAGTGAATTATAAAATGCAAATTAGAGAAAAGTAAAATAATTACCAATTATTCATGCATCAATAGCTTCCTCCGTGCCTTGATTACGCGAGAATTAGCTCATCATCACCATGGAAACATGCTCAAAATTCATCTTTATTAATGCTCAAAAATGGTTCACAAATGATGAAATGGGAGAAAAATGATAAAAACCGGGTTTGTAACACTTATATTTGTTACAAACTCAACTGTTACAGGAAACGATAACAAATAACCGTCACAAGCACTGTTGAGGAACGACTGTCTTTCAGCGTCTTATGTTCTTCGTAAGTTCTTCACCAGCAGAAAAATTGTTTTTCCTGCAACTTGAATTTTCCGATTCTGTGATGCTCAAAACTGCTCCCAATTCTCCCTCGACTTTGTAAGCATCCCCAGAACCCTATATATACTCGACAGGGGCTCAAAATCACTGTAATAAATCCGGAATCACTCTCATTAATGCTGCCAGCCACGGGAATATTTTCTTTCTTTTTTATTCTTCTGCACGCGTCTGTAGCATTCCAATTCACTCCAAACTCTCCTTGTTTGACTCCTTCACGCTTCTGCAGCGTCTAGCTCTATCCAAACACGCTCAAACTCTTTGTAATCCCGTAATAGACCCTTGCAAACTCGTGCTCCTCTATTTTCTTCCACACGATTATTCTGCAAAATCCAATCGAATCCAAGGTCCTTACCATCCTTGTTTAGTCGTATCAGATTATTACCAAACCAAATCCACGAAAATATTGCATAAAATCACGTCCAAAATCCGCCCTGAGAAATCTGCAGCTCTGTTCTTCTTTTTACCGCCTTTTGTTCATTTACAAACGAAGAGGGTGAAGTGCCCCTTATCCTGCTACTTGGGTGCCGATAGTAATTTGGGTGCCCCTTAGTAATTTGGGTACCCCTTATCCAGTAGTGAGAGTCCGAATAACAAATGTCCCTTGGGTGCCTTTAGACAACTTTTCGAGACGATTTTTCCAAAAATGTTTATTGCCCAAAAATACCTACAAACACATAAAACACCATAATAAGTACAAAAAATGGGTACTAACAATATACACAATAGAGATGAAAATAGACATATAAATGCGTCTATCAAATACCCCCAAACTTATTATTTGCTAGTCCCGAGCAAATCAAAAATAAAATCCTAACTCACTGTCACAGGCATCGCGATAGCACTTAGCGTGTGCAACAAGCCTTTGAACCCCTAGGTGGCCCTAGTAGCCGAGTTATAGTCTCGGGAGAGTTTACCAGAGGTGTACCCACAAAACCTTTACTCCGGACCCTAGCTATCTACGCAGAACCTTGAAATGGCACTAAAGAACCTCCTTGGTTGGCATACTTATTGATTACGGGAGGAAGTACCCTGATGCGAAATTCCAATTGCTGTACACGAGTTTGCACTCAAGCATACTAAAATTCATATATAAGTGACAGAGCTCTACTCAGATAGTTTCACTATGGACATCAATATCCGGAGTCAACAAATCACATGGATAGATTAAGAGATGGATATAGAAAAACATAGATGGTTTTGATGTTGACTAGGTGAACGGTGTTTTCTCATATCTGTCTGAAGGCCTCTGCCAAGATAAACCTATCTTAATGGACTGAGATACCGGTCTGACTAATATCAACACAACTGGCATATACAAGGGGACCAGTGGTCAATAATCCTAATTCTAGATCAACTCGTCTAGCATATACAAGGGAACCAGCGGTCGATTTATTGAACACACATTATTTATTTATTTATTTAGAACTAACAACATGATTAGATCTTGTGGATCCAAGCGCATGCTTCTTGTCAGCAGATTACATGGTAATTCCCGTGGATCCTGCATTCCACGCTTGTTTAGGCGACGAAGACAGGGAGAACACACACATATTGCTATCCAAGTGTTAAAATTTATTCCGATTGGTCTATTGGTCTGGTCTT
>JAJJMB010014260.1:6774342-6790150 GCA_023531105.1 Papaver atlanticum | reverse complement strand
TAGAGAAAATTTAAATCCAAATTTGTTTTTTTTAAGATTGAAAATAACCAAGACACTAGATTCCACTATTACACATGAATGAATGATGGTAAAAATTCCAAAACTCTAATTATCTTTAAAATCTTTTTTCTTAATTCACAAATAATCAAGCATATTCTCAAACATTAATTGTATCCCTTAAGCAT
The DNA here is from genome assembly GCA_023531105.1 of Papaver atlanticum. NCBI lineage: Eukaryota > Viridiplantae > Streptophyta > Magnoliopsida > Ranunculales > Papaveraceae > Papaver > Papaver atlanticum. The sequence continues at coordinate 6,789,965 of JAJJMB010014260.1, read as the reverse complement.
AGATTATCTAAACAAAGTATAACCTATCTAATTGAATCACAACTAATTAAGAAAATTATGCAAACAATTAAAATTCTGCAAAGCAGTGATTTGAGTGAATTATAAAATGCAAATTAGAGAAAAGTAAAATAATTACCAATTATTCATGCATCAATAGCTTCCTCCGTGCCTTGATTACGCGAGAATTAGCTCATCATCACCATGGAAACATGCTCAAAATTCATCTTTATTAATGCTCAAAAATGGTTCACAAATGATGAAATGGGAGAAAAATGATAAAACCGGGTTTGTAACACTTATATTTGTTACAAACTCAACTGTTACAGGAAACGATAACAAATAACCGTCACAAGCACTGTTGAGGAACGACTGTCTTTCAGCGTCTTATGTTCTTCGTAAGTTCTTCACCAGCAGAAAAATTGTTTTTCCTGCAACTTGGATTTTCCAATTCTGTGATGCTCAAAACTGCTCCCAATTCTCCCTCGACTTTGTAAGCATCCCCAGAACCCTATATATACTCGACAGGGGCTCAAAATCACTGTAATAAATCCGGAATCACTCTCATTAATGCTGCCAGCCACGGGAATATTTTCTTTCTTTTTTATTCTTCTGCACGCGTCTGTAGCATTCCAATTCACTCCAAACTCTCCTTGTTTGACTCCTTCACGCTTCTGCAACGTCTAGCTCTATCCAAACACGCTCAAACTCTTTGTAATCCCGTAATAGACCCTTGCAAACTCGTGCTCCTCTATTTTCTTACACACGATTATTCTGCAAAATCCAATCGAATCCAAGGTCCTTACCATCCTTGTTTAGTCGTATCAGATTATTACCAAACCAAATCCACGAAAATATTGCATAAAATCACGTCCAAAATCCGCCCTGAGAAATCTGCAGCTCTGTTCTTCTTTTTACCGCCTTTTTTCATTTACAAACGAAGAGGGTGAAGTGCCCCTTATCCTGCTACTTGGGTGCCGATAGTAATTTAGGTGCCCCTTAGTAATTTGGGGTACCCCTTATCCAGTAGTGAGAGTCCGAATAACAAATGTCCCTTGGGTGCCTTTAGACAACTTTTCGAGCCGATTTTTCCAAAAATGTTTATTGCCCAAAAACACCTACAAACACATAAAACACCATAATAAGTACAAAAAATGGGTACTAACAATATACACAATAGAGATGAAAATAGACACATAAATGCGTCTATCAATGTGCATTTACTGATTATAGATTTTTCTATTGGGATTTCGGTCAATATTTGGATAGTGCATTTCCAGGAGTTATGAAAACCGAATTTGTGTTTATTGCATATCTTTGAGAATATTCGGTTTTGGAAATTCCTTGGTGTCCAAACTTCCTTGTCTATAAATATTGAAGTTTTCATTTCTATCAAACTAATCCTCAGAGCCAGCAAAACTACCTCAGTTGTGTTGTTACTGGTGGAGCCGCCTATCGGAGAGGAAAGTACCCTAATTAGGAGAAATCTCTTACGACCGCTCGGTTTAAAGACTTCTTTGGGATTAAGAAGCTCTATTAGTACCGTTGGTGGGAAACTAGATAATTGCAGTTTATTTTAGTTTTCGATTGATTTGATTGACTAACGGTTGTTGAACTTTGATTGCACCTAGTTTGTTTATGCTTGAGAATCTTCTCTTCTGATATAAGATTCACTCAAACTAGATCGAAGTTTCGATGGGGATCTTTAGACTGTTTGTAGATCTAAAGACGTCTTGTGATAATCCAACGTTAACAGACTCCGTTCTGTGTGTGATTGATCACAAGAGATTCAAGTTGATTGTGTGCAGGTGCTGATTGAATATCAAAGAAGATTTGAAGACAAGAAGACTTTTTGGGTTCATAATCTTTGGTGTGCACAATACTTGTTTCGGCTAGAAAGGGATCCGACTATAATCGGTTTATCTTTGTGATAGATTGGATTGATTAGTTGAGTAGATCGGCATCAATACACTTCTTTGTGATTAATAGTATTGATTGCATAGTCTAACAATTACTTCGGTAGGTGTTGAGAGATTGATCTAAGGACCCGACAAAGGAGTTTATTGGTTAAACGGAAGAGCCTTTGTCAGACTCATATCACGTTGTTTGAAAAGAGTTATTACCGAACAGATTTGTTGTTCCTTTACTGTTTGGAATACGAACCAAAGGAATTGTTCCAAGTGCGTGACTTACAAGTTGGAGGCGCAGGGATACTGAGGAAACTAGGTGAACTATAGGTTTAGTTGCTTGGTCTCAACTATACGAAGTTGGTTTGATTTTGTATAACGGCTTAATTCTGAGAGTATTCAATTCTGGACTAGGTCCCGGGGTTTTTCTGCATTTGCGGTTTCCTCGTTAACAAAATCTTGCCGTGTCATTTACTTTTATTTTCCGCAATTATAATTATGTTTATTATAATTTAAAGTAAATCGCACAAACATTAATTCCTATTTTACTTGATAGACAATCCCTAGAGTTTGGTTAAGTCCGAACCTATTATCAAGTAAACATACTTCGTTGTTGTATTGTCTCGATCTCGTATCCATAGACGATCACACGAAGTGTGAACCGATTAGTTGTATTGTCTCGACTCAGTCCATAGATAATCACTTTCGGAAAAGGACTTATAGGTGAAAAAGTTTTAGATTGAAGTATATTTGGGTACTCTCACCTTTTCAGAACCTATGAAGTTCAGATAGCTAAACTATACTTCGTAATCCAATATACCAAAGTTGTATAAAACAACTAGTATATGCTTCCTTGACACTTTGATCATAATGAAATGATCAAGTCACCAATACTAGACATACATGTTAACTTCATTTGTTATGGTTTCAATCTAAATGACTTGAAAGAAACGTAGATAGAATTGGAACAAGTCAAGTTTGTATTATTAACCTCGATCAGAAAGATAATATGTTCGTTGATGCCAATACATTTTCAGGTCTTCAGAGTAACATAAGCAATTCCCAACATTTCTATTGTTCCTAATCAAACCTAACGAAGTTGACTTTACTAATCAAGCAAACTCGAGTTTTGGAGTTAAAATATGACAACAAAACTTGACATACAAACATAGCAACACTTGGTGGGTTCAGTTGAGCATTCCTGTAACCCCTATTAAAAATACCAAGTCCGGTCAGACATACTTGGGTTCGGTCTTAGATTAGGTTATGATTAAGGATCTGTAGCAACTGCACTTTTCGCATGACACATGTTTAAAGATGCGTCATTGAATGGGATGAAGCTTCATCTCAAGCTTATAGTGTGTATTCTGGGCATGTTAGCCCAGAACAGAATTTCCAGTATAATGGTGCGTCATGCCAATGGGAGGCTGGGAAAGAGCGCTATTATACCATCATGGTGCTAAGTTTCTGAAGAAGAATGGTGATTTGATTAATCATACACTCAAGTCCTCAATCATGTCGGGTATTTGATCCACAATCTTATTGATAAGAATACTAAATGTCCCACTGGTGATGATAGAGCTACATATCTTCTGTTTGATAATTGTTGTGCAGATAAAAGCACAGTTGAGATTGCTGGAATTCATAATTTTTCTATGAATCGATTCAGTAAAGGTTTGTGGTTGAAAATAATAATTTTTTTATACTGGATATCTACAGATTTATCATGGAAAATGTAGAGTACGTGCTGCTTCTTTACCTAAGCCAGTAGGTGGAGATGATGCTAGGATATGGATAGTGGATCAATAAGGTATACTGAAAGGGAGAGGGTACCAAGTACACCACCAACTTTTTCGTATGACAACCTGTATAGACAAACATAATACAATCACAAGAAGGTCAAAACAAAGACCCTTGAATAAAATTGTGTATAATTTTTTTTCTTTTTTCTTGTAATAACCCAAAAGTAGTTCAATGACTATCGACTGGTCAATTGACCTTTATCCGCATATAGATTTAAATTAATATGAATTAATATTGGATTATGGTAATTAATAGAATAATAATCTGGATAAACTAATAGTGACAATAGATAGATCTCGAAAAGTTATACAAAATTGATTATTCGAACGCGTCAATCGGACAGTAGATGAGAAAGATATCACACTTGGAAATTCAGATATCGAAGTTTGTCTAAATTCAATCGGAGTTGACTCGACCGTTGACCGTCCGACCTTGCTGTTTACTTCTATTGACCAGACCTATTTTTAGACTGAACCTCTGACTAGAAGAAATTGTCCCTTAGTGTTTTGCTAGAGATGAAATAGTAAGTTAAATTATAGTGTTTTAAAAACAAAACTCATTGGCATTCTTATCTTCATCACGTGAAAGAAGGTGGTGATGGGAAGTTATGGGAGAAACACAGAGATGGTGATGTAGTTGATAAGATTTGGAACTTTTTTTAATGAGAAAATTTTGAAGATTAAAGGTATTAGTAGATAAACTTGAGAGAGAGATAAAAAGTGATGGAAATAAATGAGAGGAAGATTAGTTTTTGTTGATAAGATTATTTTGAGAGTTTATGATTAAGAGAGAGTTCTTATAAAATCAGTCGAGGGTTTCTTTATTGAGAGCCAATCATTTTGTATGATGGATGAGACGCATGATGATGAGAGTTGATGAAATTCTTATTAATAGTGATGGAAAATATGATGATGATGTTAATTAAAAAGAGATGATGGAAACACCTTTAGATGATTAAGTTAATCTGTTTTAACAACGATGGATTCAAGGGATGATCATGTGGATCACGAATGTCGAGGTAGGCATGGATTTTCTTCAAAAGAGGTGGGAATCGATAACGAACTCTCTTTTATTCATTATTCTGAGTCTTCCATGATCATTTACTTGTATGTTGGTAGTTCCTCAATATTACGGGTGTAACTACCCAATATATAGGCCATATGCTATGGGTACTTCCTCATGTTTTCTGGTATGGAATGGTGTCGAGGCTCGGATTTTCCTGATAGAAATTATTACTTTTATTATCTAGAGGAACTTTTAACATATGAGATGAATGCGTTTTCCGTGTTTTCATCCGACATGCATTATCATTTTGATGAAATACATTTCTTCTGAAAACCCCTTTGGGGATGATGTGCTCATTCGTTTCCCACTTCAGTTTTAGATAACAGGTACGGTAGCGTTCCCGAAGAGGATCAAGATTTGATGATTCTGATATATTTGTTTCTTTGTATATACATTTTTTGAAAGTAAAACACTATTGTATATGTATCACTGGAGAGATAATTTATATTATTCATAGAAGGTTTAGATTTGAGTTAATCTTATTGTAGAACTTCTTAATTACTGCTTAAATAGACGTTTTAGATCCTTAATGCCTCGGATGGTAGAATGTTAGCTTGGATTTTTAAGTAGGTGGATTTTGGGGTGTCACAAATTGGTGTCATAGCTCACTATTAGATCTTACATGGGCGACAATAGGAATAGCCAGAGCCAGATAATGAACTAGATTAGTTTGGAAATGGGTTGGGTTGTGAGATAGATAGTAATCACCAAAAGCTATAAAGAAAATTAAAAATCTTGTTTATTCTGATGGTTAAATTGTTTGACATGTCGTGGTAGTTATTTCCTGTTTTAGTTTATGTATGTGTATTATGAAGTAAAACATATAGGTTACACCACTTAGGATAAAAATTTAGAGATTAGTTAGTCTTAATAAGTTAATACTTAGTCAATACAACACTGGGGAATATTGAGGATTGTGTTTTATTTGTTCGTAGGAAGGCATTGTTGGGCGTGGCCAACCTTGACAGGGAAACTGCATTCATAGCTGAGCAATCATAGAAGAAACATGTAATTCTTTTAAAAAAACGATAATTTTATATTTACTTAGAAAGATTCGTAGGGTTCTCCCTTTTAATTAGAGACAATCATCTTATAAAATAGAAATTAGTGTAGACAGCTTAAAATTGTACCTTTGAATCATAGAAAGACGTAAGTTTGTAAATGATTTATTATTTGCTTCAAACTCATCTGAAGTGGGTTTGAATTTTGTGTGTCGGTAAGTATGAGCAGTATTTACTTAGAGAAGAAGGACGTTTCTAATATCGAGGACGAAATTTTCTGTAAGGTGTGTAGAATTTAATAAACCTAAAGTAGGTTAATGACTATCAACTAGTCAATTGACCATTATCCGCATATAGATTTAAATTAATTAAAATTAATATTAAATTATGGTAATTAATGGAATAATAATTTAGATACACTAATAACGACATTAGATATATCTCAAAAAGTTATGCGAAATGGACTATTCGAACGCATCAATCGGACACCAGATGTAAAAGATATCCCGCTTGGAAATTCATATATCAAAGTTTGACTAAAGTCAACCGGAGTTGACTCATCCGTTGGCCGTCTGACCTTGCGGTCGACTTATATTAACCGAACCTATTTTTAGACCGAACCTATGATTAGAAGAAATTGTCCCTAAGTGTTTTTCTAGAGATGAAATAGTAGGTTAAATTATAGTGTTTTAAAACAAAACCTATTGGAATTCTTATCTTCATCACGTGAAAGAAGGTGGTGGTGGAAAGTTATGGGAGGAACAGAGAGATGGTGATGTAGTTGATAAGATTTGGAACTATTTTTAATGAGAAAATTTGGAAGATTAAAGGTATTATTAGAGAGACTTGAGAGGCTGACAAAAACTGATGGAAATAAATGAGAGGAAGATTAGTTGTTGTTGATAAGATTATTTTGAGAGTTTATGATTAAGAGAGAGTTCTTATAAAATCAGTCGAGGTTTTTTTTGTTGAGAGTGAATCATTTTGTATGATGGATGAGAAGCATGATGATGAGAGTTGATGAAGTTCTTATTAATGGTGATGGAAAAGATGATGATGATGATGTTAATTATATGGAGGATGATGGAAACATCTTTAGATGATTAAGTTAATATGTTTTAACAACGATCGATTCAAAGGATGATCATGTAGATCACGGATGTCGAGGTAGGCATGGCTTTTCTTCAAAAGAGGTGGTAATGGATAACGAACTCTCTTTTATTCATTATTGTGAATCTTCAATGGTCATTTGCTTGTATGTTGGTAGTTTCTCAATATTACGGTGTGACGACCCGATATATAGGCCATATGCTATGGGGACTTCCTCATGTTTTCCGGTATGGAATGGTGTCGAGGCCCGGATTTTCCTGATAGTATTTATTACTTTTATTATCTGGAGAAACTTTTAACATATGAGATGAATGTGTTTTCCGTGTTTTCATCCGACATGCATTATCATTTTGATGAATGTTTGAAAGTTTGTTATACATTTCTTCTGATAACCCCTTTGGGGATGATGTGTTCATTCGATTCCCAGTCCATTTTTAGATAACAGGTACTATAGCATTCGCAAAGAGGATCAAGATTGGATGATTCTGATATATTTGTTTCTTTGTATATATATTGTTTGAAAATCAAATACTATTGTATATGTATCACTGGAGAGATAATTTATATTATTCATAGAAGGTTTAGATTTTATTTTTTATTTTACGTATAATTCTTTTTAAATCTAATATATTTAAACGATTACAAAGTTTTTAGTTGGTAGCCGAGCAACAAGATGAGCGCCAACTACTTTCTGAATAGAAACACCCAATCTATGAAAAATAAAACTACCTAAACCGCTACCAGCGTCATAGCTAACTAAAAAATTATTCAGATGCTTGAAAAAAAAAATATCTTCACTAATTTCCCCTAAGGTAGTAAAAGCTAACACACCCAAACCATAACCATGCGAAGTACACTCATTCAAATATTTAGAACGTTTGCGTGAAATAGCTTTAGAGATAGCTTGGCCTGGGACGAAAGAACGAACACCATCTCCTGTAAAGGGTGAGACACCTGTGACATCCATACACACATCTTAGCCGTTTTCCCAGTTAAGAACAAGGATGTCCGCTGGAAGTAAATCCTTGTTATTATCTGATACAAGACCCAAAGCAACTTCCTTGCGTGCAAGGACACCATCTTTGAAACAAATATTCGCAATTAAATCACGTACTAAATCATGGAGAAACTTTAGTCCAACATCATTAGCACAATGAAGCGCGTGATCACCAAAGATATCCATCGGCCTATTGCAACAAGAGCACAACCCATCCTCAGCAAATAAAGGGATACCAAGACGATAGCAAACTACGGCTCTGAACTGTCTGGGACCAAGGCACTGATCTAAACCACTGATTGGAACAGCCAAAATTTAGTCTTGAGCATGTTTGATCTGATTGCATTTCCAAAGAATGAAGTCTCTCACAGATAAAGTAAATTGGTCGGGGATTTGCTTCTTAACTGCATCGAAATAAGTGACTACCAGGGAGTGCATAGAAGGGGGGGAAGTGTCATTGATGCAATAAGTAGAAGTAAAACCACATACCTTAATGAACTTATGAAGAGCCAACTGATAGGCATCCCCATTATCTGTTGAGAAAGAGCTACCAAGTATCACCTTCCGCACCGATGCAGTCTGACTCTGAGAGGCAAGATAACAATAGGTGCGCGTGTCAGCCATGGTATAAATTCCAAGACCACCATATTTGATGGGAAGAGTATCCAGTCTCTGTTGCAAAGGCCCAAAGCCAGCTCCATCTCCTGTGATTAAAAGCCTCAAATATTGGAACAAGTGGTCATCAAAAAGGTCAGAAGCCTGTTGCAGAGCTGCCGGATTAATAGTACGCATAGCAAAATATAGTCTGGAAACACCGACACAGTTACGGAGTAACAACATCTCACTCTGGGGATCCTTGAGCTTTTTGATAGCATACATTAGTTGAATAGTCTTATTCACCCTATTAAGCGCCATGTCACTCATGAAATCCAAATCCAAACTCACCGGTCCACCCAAAATCTTAACTCCCTTGCTAGGCCTACCAATATTCGGTGGGAAAACACCTACCTCCAAGCCGCGTGGATCAGGTGTAGGCCAAAAGACCTCAGTTTTCTTGATATTAAGATGAAGACCCCTGCTCGGTCCTTCAGATTCAATAATCCTCAAGGCTCTGGCTACCTCCATCATGTCACCGATCATAGTGCCATCATCCAGGTACCAGGCATGCAAATAAAGCTTACAATGAGAGGCAATAGACTTCACAAGAGGGTGAAGTGTCAAAGCAAACAAAAGGGGACCGAGAGGATCACCTTGCTGAACACCAAGTGTTGAAGACAAAATGTATTGGTCATAGTAAAGTTTAGCAGGACTGGCATAACAAAATTCTACCCACCGAGAAATACCTGGACAATGAAGCCGGACCTCCTTAATAAGATGAGACCTACTCACCAAGTTGAACGCATTCGAAAAATCAATAAGCAACATTGACATACTCTCCGAATGACCTTTCAAATCCAATAAACCATTGACAGCATGAAGTATACCTTCTCCCCCCACCGGAACTCCAACTCCAACTCCAAATTCAAAATCCCCCAAGTAAGATTCATTTTTTTGCCAACCAAAAAAGCATCCACCTTAGAGACCAAGCGGCGCCAAATAGTACCAACCGCAATTGGCCTAAGACCACCTCCGGCTTGAGTAAAGGTGTAAGGGGTGCACTAGCGATGAGCTCTCCAAAAACCTTAGGAAACTTACCTGCCAACCAAAGGTTGACAACCCCAGTAATAGAATCCACCAAACCGTCTACAACCGCCACTGCTGCCCCACTCAATGCATAAACTAAATGCTGAGCACGCAGGCCATCACGACCACAAGAAGTACCTCTAGGAAAAATCTTAATGGAACCAACGACATCCCTTGAATCAACTGTTATTGAGTCACCAATTGCAACATCATACGGAATAAAGGGTGGAGGAGTTGCAGGGTGTTTAGATTGTATCTCAGTCAAGGTACTCTCATTGCAAGGAGCTAACCCATTAGAAGACAAGACACGTATCGTGGCTGCAAAATGCCCGTAGCCAATCTTCTTTCGACAAGCACTTAAGTTAGCCACTTCTGGCTTCTTTTTGCTATCTTTTTTAGTTGAGTACTGTTGGCATGGGAGGCGTAGAAGCTTGGTGATCAGCGTATAGCATCTCATAGGTTCCTTCCAAGTAAGCAAAGCCTGTTGGATGGCAGGAATTTGAAGTCGCTTCCTGCTGGAAGACTTCCCTTCGGCAGAACTTGTGGGTCTGTACAAATTTAACGTGCAGATGAGGAGCAGCAAAAGGTGATTCCAGGTCGACAGATCAGCCAGTTTACAAAGCACATTGTTTAGGCATGTGTTCAAGGCCCGAGAGAAGCCTAACTTACACTGATGTGGTATGTTGGAGACGGTGGTAAAACGATGCTGGAAAACAGCGTTGAGTAAGTCAGGCGATAGCGAGAAGGATTCGTCATGTACAGGTTGTAGGGAAGCGTCAACCTTAGCAGACTCATTTGGAGTAATACTGGCAGCACTCCTAGCTACAGCTTCACTAACATCAACAACAGCAATCGAAGAAACAACAACATTCAAAGCATCAGGTCTGTTAATACCGTGTATAAGGAAATTTGCAGATGCTCCAGGACCGGAAATGGCAGCATGAAGAGCACCTTCCAAACCTTTACAGGTGGTTCTCCAGGCACGTAAGGTCATATAGTGACTGCATATCCACATACGAGCCTGTTGAAGAACATTCTCCCATGCGCATAAGACCTGCAGATCGTTGGAGATGATATTTCTTCAAACTATTCTATTATCCTCTGTAGAAAGGTGCCTGTCCAGTAAATGGCGTGCTAACGATCCCCTTGCATAGCCTATACTTCACTCCATCTTGACAGCCATCAAAACTCTTGAATGGACAATGGAAATACCCATTCTGTGAAACAGCAGCCTCAACGGGGAGAGGTGTGGAAGTATTTTGACGCAATAGAGGAGAGGTAGAAGATTGCTGAGGTGCAGGAGAAGATTGCTGAGAAAGTATCTGTGAGCAGCTAAGAGCACAGACCCGTGTGGATGCAGACATGGTAAACCTTCACAAGCTCTATAAAAGGAAAATAAAACCCTAGTTCGAACTGGAAAGCGAAAACAAAAATGGAAAACAATCGTGGGAAGGAAAAAGGAAAACGAAAAGGAAAACAAAGAAAGGCGATAAAGAATCAAAACAAAAAAACTACAGGGATGAGACCAATCCATAGAAAAACCCTGGCTTTCAATCGCCGTTGTTTCTCCCTGGAGTTCATCGCCGGTTTAGATTTGAGTTAATCTTATTGTAGAAATTCTTAATTACTACTTAAATAGACGTTTTAGATCCTTAATGCCTCGGATGGTAGAATGTTAGCTTGGATATTTAAGTAGGTGGATTTTGGGGCGTCACATTTCTCTTCCACAATCGATATGTTTAGACCAAAGGTCCGTGTACCTGATTGCATAAAAGAGTTCTTGGACGATCTCAAAAATAAATATCCAAGATCAATCTAATTGTATCTGAATTAAATCTTGCAATCCATCTTTCAAGATATGAGCTCAACAAGAACGAGTCTTCTTTTTTTATCTCAATTAACAAGGACTTAAATTATGTAAATTGATTAAATACTACTTGCATATCTTATATTATAAATATAAAACACTACAATGTTGAAAAGGAAAACACAAGACACCAAAAAATTGGTTAACGAGGAAAACTGCACCTGTAAGCCCCGGGACCTCGCCTGGCTTTGAACACCACGTTGTATTAAACCGCTACAAACACTAGTCCACTATCAAATTTTTGATTATAATGTGGTCGAGACTGATTTCACCCTCCAAGAAATTCAGTTGAAGTCGTGTTCCTTACGTCTCTTGAACACCACAAGATTTGCGCACTTGATTCCCTTAGATGATGATGTCCTTTACAACCTAAAAGTTTCTTTAACCCCAGTGAGTACTTTTTATACCTATCTGCCTTTAACAAACAAGCATATTTGATTTCGTTTTTGATTTTTCGATATAGGTTTGGAAATCTATTTGCAGTAAATAAATTCCAGCAAACCTCACGAATCCGGAACACTTACACTCAGTTAGCTAAGAAGCCTGGATTACTAACCACATCTATAAAAAAAAAGCCAACTCCTTTAGAGTTGCATCATCCTCTGCTTGGAAGTCTATACAGTGTTGCTTGGGCAATTTTTAAATGATCAACTTATAACAAAAATAGTTTGTGAACAATAAATTGTTCTGACTAAGATTGTTAAGAATCTATGAACATCCATTACTCGAATCATATTTCGAGGCTTTAACCATGACAAGATTGAATTGAAAATTTCTTATTTGCAATATTAAATCTATTATAATCATACGACATAGTCTCATAAGATAGAATGGTTTATGTTATGAGTAAATATGATAAGTCGCTCTTTACATACCTCTTTGTTGACGAAGTTCTCACAAAAGTTTTCGTTTGTTCTTCAATCTTCAAGGGTTATTCAGTGATGGTTGATACTCAACTACCATACTCTAATCATAGTCCGAGACTTGACTTCACTAGACTAAAAATCAAAATACAGTTTTGTACATCTAACATTGAAAACAAGCTTGAGATAACAAAACTTGCGAGTTCGACTGACCGATGCTCCAACAAGTATTCTATGTGAGGTATGCAAGGAATTATACCATAGATAGTTATGAGCAACCAGATGGTTTAAATTTATTTAGAGGAGGGTGACGCATCCATCCTTAGCATCACGTAACTGGAAGTTATTGAGAGAATATTTTTGTGCAACTCTGGAAAAGGTGCCAATAAGATTCAATATACTTATAGCTAACATATGCATAATTTGCAAGAAGGTTGAAGACTCGGTGAAACATTTACTATGGCGGTGCTGCGACCGATGAGAACGCAACTATTTTTTTGGTTTACAACCTTCTTATAATCTGGTGAAATGTTATAAAGTGGCCAAAGATGTTTGACTAGTTGCGTCATTGGTCATCAGAGTTACCATGTGGAATTTGATAAACATGGTCATTCTCGATAGTGCTGTGCCGAACTTTTAAAGATTTAAAACTAGTGTGCATTAATTTTATCAGGAAAGTTCTCGAAGAATGAAGGGCTTCATGCGTGACTCTCGTGAATATCTAAAGGTTTTGGATTACCTCATGGTGGAGCTTAAAATGGTGAAGTATTTAAACCCGTTGAATGTTTTTGAATGCCGCCTGATCCTTGTGAACTTCTTCTCGGCTGTATTGGGGATGCTTTTGGTAATCTAGGTGTGTTGGAACAGGTGTTGTTACGAGAAATATATAATGAAGTGTGCCTGGTGCCATAAGTGTGCGACTGGGAGTTTACCAATTATATGGCTGAGCTTTTTACAGTAGTTGTAAGTTTGGAGTTGGCTGCACAATAGAAGATTAGACGTATGTTGATAGTTCTTTAGCACATTTCATGCTTTTGCTAGTAATAGCGTGCCTTGGAATATTAGTCGAGATAGTTAATTGCTTATTTTAATTATGATTCTATCAAATAAGAGCACGTCTACAGAGAAATCAATTTCACGCCTGATATTATGACGAATAAAGGTTAGTTTCTGAATGCTAGTGAAGGAGTTACTTGTGATAAGAAGCCTGATTTCGTTAGTGTTAAAGAACTTCCAGATGTCTTTTACTTTAGATTTTAATAGTTTGCAAGTATTTTGGGGTTTCTCTGTCCCCATTTTCTTATAAATTTTGATGTAGCAAAAATTCTCTCTTAATTTAATTTGGACTAGAAAAAGAAAAAAAAATGCCAAAGAGAGACTGATACTTTGTTTAATAATTTCTCTTTCAATGAACCTTTTTGCACCATTAGTCTCTAGGACTAGGAATCTTTTTTTTTTTGTTTTTTTTTTTTGTTATATCGAAAAAAAAATATAGATAAATAAAAAGAAAAAAAATCTATAAAGGCTCATTTTCTTTCCGAAAATATACTAAGAAAATATAAATTATTTTTATTAATATCGCCTCTTTTACAGGAAAAATCATATATATTTTTACTTTTTCATTTATGCCTATAAATATGCCAAGTTGTAGAAATAGATATATCATTTTTCTTAAAACAAATGAAGTAATTCGGATCAACCCTCGAAAACATTTAAATAATGCACGATTTCTTCCAAATAAAAAACACAACATGGTAAGGATCTGCTGGACTCGCTTCCAAACCTAATGATTTTAAAATTTTGAGATGCAAAATTCATTTACACTTAACGGTCTAGCCTTTGTTGTAATTTTATTTTCGGTCTCCCATGATAAGATTTGTCGCTCCGCCAATGAGTCGCACAACATCACTTACAACACGCGCACATGGCGGATCTCAGCACGAAAAGGCATTAACTGTTGCTGGTGGATGGATAAGCTGGGGACGAGTGAATATAAAAACGTGGAAACCTATAGAGATAACCCAGGGAACACGTGAAGCACACGTCTGCATATAGACGTATCTGATTACGTCGATGGTTCTTAAATATTGAGTGCAATGCAGTCACCGACATGCCACAACCCACAATGCTGTTACACTTGGGAGTTGATATGCCAACTATTTTCACTCCAAGAACCGTGAAACAATACAATGTTAAACAGAGATGAGGAACAGTAAAAACCTGTGGAGACATGTAAGATATCATTTTGATGAAAAAAGAATTAAAATATGAATATTCAAAAAAAAGACAAGATACAAGTACATATAAAGAACCGACCGGATCAAAACAAAGCAGAAATGCCACACATTCTCAAGGACGAATAGGAATAACTTTTTTCCACTGATCCAATTCCAAACAAAGCCTCGGCCCTCGACATGACCACAACCAATAAAACTTGGACGGGATGAAAGGAAGAAAAGGTGATTAAGAGTTCCATTTGCCAAAACAGATATTCTGTTCAAGTGGACAATTGAAAACGGGCATTTTATAAGATTAAGACAACAGAATAATAGTGAATGGTCCCGGAAAATAAAGAAAGAATCAGCTGCCCGGCCGAATTTGATTCACAGAACGTGGTCAAGGCGAAGTTGTTCAAGTTTTGTGTATCTTAATTTGAATGGAACATTCTAGATCTCATCAGCAATGAAACAAGGGCCAATACTAGTTTGCGAAAAGAAAAGACTTCTTCTTTCTCTAATTCAACGGATGATAATTAGTCGTTTTCAAATGACATAAGACGGGAGGTGTTTTACTTCCATTTTTTGTATTTCTTCATGAATAAGTCTAAATTCATTTCGGCCGAAATTCCCACCGACAATGACAATAGACGGCCCCATTCCTACCCTTATCAATTTCGATGCAGGGAACCTAGCATGCTATCCATTCGATTTTCTTTCGGGATAAAACAAAGTGTAAACTTCGGGTGTGCTAGCATCATGTTTCTTCGTAAAGAAGGCATTACTATCAAATGAATTCACACACAAAAGAAAGTTCATTCAATATTCACGGATAAAATTTCTAATATTTTTAGGGGCGACTCCAAAAGAATTAGGGGAGCCACAAAAAGACAAAAAAGGTCACCCAAACGTAAAATGTAGCATCCCTTATCTCCCGATTTTTTTAATGGCCAAACTACCCTTTACAATCGGTAGATAATTTTATAATCGGGGAGTTAATCCACAATCGGGAGTCAATTTAGTTTATATAACTTCCGAATATAAAGTATCCCCAAAATAAAATCCTCTATCTTTTGAATTTTGATTATCCTATAATCGGTAGTAAATAAAGTTA